>JBBMKA010006417.1:0-10296 GCA_037833695.1 Sechiopsis laciniata | reverse complement strand
ATTTAAAATAACCACAAAATAAATTAAGGGAAAATAAATAGATTTTTCATCAAATAAAAATCTCGGGTCATAACACATCTTCTCTTCTTCTTTTTCCGTGTAATGAAAGCTTTATCAATAAAGGAAGTTCGATGGTTTTTCTCCCGAAAATTAGGGGTGATTTCAGTTCGGTTTTGTCGGTTTTGTGCCAAACCGACAACCGAACCGATATCTTCGATTTTTTAAAAATGGATCCGATCAAATGTCCAATAAAGTATAGAACCAATGGTTTGGTTTTCAATTGGTTGTGTTCGGTTTTGGATTCGATCCAACTATATTTTTTAATATATCAAAAACAACATTTCTAACTAAAAAAATTATCCAATTTTCTTTAACAAGTTTGGTCTTTGTATCTAATTTTCTTTCATAAAATTAGTTTTAAATAGTTAATGACAAAATAATATGAAAAAAGTAAAATTTGAGAAAGTTACTTAGAAAATATATTGACATTTGAATGATAAAAAAACATTAAGTTGATCTTCAAACTTTAGAAAATCTTCTAAATAATGGAATAAATATAACTTTATATGATTTATTAATAATATATATATATTTCGGTTTGGATCGGTTTTTATTAGTTTTTGAAAACGAAAATCGGAACCGATCCAATACTTTCGATTTTTTCAAATTACAAACCGATATGTCCAATTTTGTGCTAAAAAACCGATCCGATCTATTGGATTTGATTGGTTCAGTTTGGTTTTTTCAATTTTTCGATTTTTCCTTGCACCGCTATCGGTAATAGTTGTTCCGCTTTGAGAATGGAATTAGCATAGTTTAGCCTTTAAAACTAACATTTTAAAACCTTCCACATTTTTTATGCAAACTTGTCGATAAAATGTTGAGGTCATAGATATTTCTAGAAATATGTATAATGAAATCATAAAATATGTTTCTTCAAAAAAAAAAAATCATAAAATATGTTTAAACTAACCCCAATGCGCGTTTCATCATTTTTAAATGAAATTTAACTTCTTTTTTTTTTTTTTTCATCAATGCTAGGTTCATATTCATAGTGTTTCTTGATATTTTTTGTGCATTTATGATCTATGAAAATGTTTGATTTAATTGTCAAAAAATCGGTGAATATAAAATTTAACTTTAATTCTTTTCTTTGATCAACGTTGAAACCAGAGACGTGGCTTGAAAATGTAGATGCAAATGTCCATATGTTTGAGAGGGAATTTAAAAATCCTAATATTAATTTTAAAAAGGGAGATTTTGCATATATGATAAAAAATGGCAAAATATTTTTATTTATAGTACAAAATCAAAACTAATTCATTCTATTTTGATAGAATTCAATTAATGATAAACTCAGATGAATTATTTTTAAAATTGTGCTGTAAATATAATACAAGAACTAGAATATGCGGTTGATGGTAAATTCTCTAAAAAAAAGTCTCTATATTTCAATTTTCGGTTTAATAACATCAAAAGTTATGTGTTTATTTATTTTAAATTTGTTTTAAACTCTTTAAAGCAGATTCGCACCTTTACAACTCCATCGAATAGCTTCTCTCTACAACTCTCCGATTAATGTAGTTCGGTTTCGTTAGAGGTTGCTTGCTTGAAAGAAAGAAGGGAGAATCGAGTCATTTAGTCAATCCCTAACAATCTCTGTAAAGCAAGCGGCAAAGCTTCTACAACAGCTTCCCCCTTCGTCGCTTCTGACTAAACATCTTTCGGAGAAAAGTCATTAATTCTACACATCAAAACTCAACCTGCTTTGGCACCTTCTAAAAAAAGTGTTGAAAAATAAACAAATATTTGGAGTAGGTAAAAAAAATTGCACTTTTATCAATTCTATAATTTAGGTTTTTCAAAAAAAAAATAAAAAAAAAAAATTATAATTTCGGTTTGTTTGGGGTGTAAAATTGGTTATGGTAATCCGTAATGTTTTTTTTAAATTTTATACATCAACATTTTTGCATATGAAATGATTCGAATGTCTAATTTTTTGGTTGAAGCTATATTTAATTATCGTTAGACTAAACTCGTTTATGATAATTGTAATTATAGTTTGAAGATTATAGTAGTTTGTATATAAAATGTGTTTGGGATGAAACTTTTGATAGAGATTTTAATTAAAAGCAAGCATAATATTTTTTTTTTTTCCTTTTAAAAAAAACCAATTGGGTATAATTTTTTTTTTTTTGGAAAGATAATTGTGTATAAACTTGACCTAAGTTTTATTTAATATATTTAAAAAATAATAATAATAAATACGGTTAAGTGGTAGGAAGACTTTTTCTAGGTAACATGTATTTATGGTCTAAAATGTTGAATTAATTGGTAGAAAATATAATTGTACTAAAAAAAATGGTAGAAAATATAATTGTAAGTAAAGAACAATTTGGAAAAGTAAAATTTCACACTTCTACTACAATTTGGTTTTAACCATCAATTTAAAGTATAAAATTTTGAGTACTAAAAAAATGTAAAATTTTGTAGCTATATTGTAAATATTTTGTGTACTAAAAAAATGTAAAATTTTGTAGCTATATTGTAAATTGTTTCTAGGATTTTAGTCAATGGGACAACAATCAAAATTGCTAGAATTTAAAAACTAATTAGAGACGTGGGTAAAGATATAAACATTTTCTGTGTAAGCTTTCAAATCTCTTTGGGTGCTCCGATATATATATTTTTTTTTCTGTGTAAGCTTCTAAATCTCTCGAATGGCTCTGATTTTTAAAGATATTAACGTTTAAATCGAATTCCCACTTGAGATTTTTTTTTTTTGCATATTTAGACATGATTGACACGTATTTTATACCTAATAGAATTCCTACTTTGTATGAGTTATGTTTCCTTTATTATTATTTTTTTATTTCTCATATGTTAGACATTGGTTGCACGTATTTAGTACATATTCTATGTTAGTTACTGTTGGCACCTATTCTGTACAGAGTATTGACGCATATGTTAGTTACGTTAGTGTTGTCACTTGTATATATTATGTGAATAACGTTGTTTCTTTGTTTTTTTTTGTTTTTGCATAAGTTAAACATTGTTGGCACATATTCTGTATATATCATGTTATAATAAGGGTGCCTATGTTGGTTACTAGCATATGTATATATTATGGCAATAACATTGTTTCCTTGATTTGTTTTTTAGTTTGTGCATATTTTAGACACCGTTGACACATATTCTATACATAATCGAATCACTAGGATTTTGTTTCCTTGATTTTTTTTAGCGATGGCTAGGATGATCATATTTGTTTTTTTGGAACGATCTTCTAGTTGGCTGATTGAATGGGAATGACAATGAGATCAGTCAGAATGCAATCATTATACAACCCGTTTGCAAACCCGTTATAGATCGTGCTTTAAACCTATATCTTTAGATTTTCCAGTGCGTCCTGACAAATTTGGTTTGTAGGCGTTTGGGATCAAACGTAATTCCCATTTCTTTTTGGTTTTCATTGTGCAGTCGATAGTGATTTTCATTTTTTTAGCCACCTCCCCAAATCTTAGGGATCGGTTAACTATTATTAATACTAATTTGGAGAGAGAAACATTCATAATTTATCTCTCCTCCTGATTTTTTTTTAGTCAATAAATTTAAAATCCAATATAAATTAGCATACCTTTATTTGTTTTCTCTAAATTTAGTCGATTACTACCATTTCCCTTTACCATACAATTACCAAAATTCTTACTCCCATTGTTGCAAAAATTTGATGGTGGCCCAGCCCAATTAATGGGGCAATTTGGCCTGCCAATAAAGTGGCATCGTTCAAAAACAATATTGGGGTGTTTGTTTGTCATATTTAAAGAAGATTTAGATGGAGAATTTACAAATTATTCTTCGAAAACTTACATCTCAAACGAATTTTACTAACTCCTCCACATTTTACTTTTTAAAATATCTCTTCTTTTCTCACCATTCATTTATAATTATTCAATAATCTCTAACAACTCATTTTTAATCATTCATTTTTCAACTACTCAAAATAACTATTCATTTTAAATCTACATCCAAACAAAATTTTGAATCTAACTTCTCTACACAAAATCACATTCAAACGAGTTTTTGGCTACAACTATCAATTTTTAACTATTTAAAATAACTTATCAATACAATTTATTAAACTAAATTCTCTTTATATATGGTAAACAAACAGCCTCTCATTGTTTTAAGATGAAATTTTAAAAAATGAAAAATAACTTTTTAATCCCTAAATTTGGGGTATAGTTTTTTTTTTTAATTAGTTTCTATTCATTATTATATTTCAAAATTAAATATTTTTATACCTGACATTTAAAAGATATTTAATTTTGGTATTTGACATTTAATAATACTAAAAAAAAATTTTACATCAATAATACTCAATTTTAATTTATAAAATAAAAAAATTATTAATTATATGATGATGTTAACTACCATAATGATTATTCTAAAAAAAGAAGACTATCCCAGTGACTAAACTAATATTAAATTATCTGTCCTCAAAAACTAAAAAATTAAATTAGCAAACATGAGCATATTTCAACAATATTACTCTACCATCAATCTCCAATTTATACTAAAAAACAATATTATTCTATGCATACAAGATCATAGGTTCGAATCTCCTCTTTCAATTATGATAAAGATAAACTAAAAAAAGACTAATATAATTTTTTAATTTTTTTAATTTTTAGATTAGACTAATATAAAATTTGAATATATTATTGAAGTGATTATTTTTATATTAACCTAAAATAAATTTATAAAAAGAAATAAGTATGAATGTAAATTAAAAAAAAAAAAAAAAAAACATCTGCACTAAAATTGAGCATTCGGGTAACGTGCCAACAATAGGAATAGTTTAGCACAATGAACGCAAAGTCATGAGGTCGAATCCAGCTTTAATTGGGTAATGTATTTCATTTTCAAATATATAATTAAATTCACACTAAAAATGTATTTTTGACTAAACTGAAAAATAAATAAAATAATAAGAAAACCCTAATTGGGCTTATCACCTCCCCCTCTCCCTCTGCGAGTTTACAGAATCAATTCCCACTTTTCTGCGTTCTCCTTCTCTTGTCCAATTAGGGTTTCTAACGCCACTCTTTTTCTTGTTCTAATTCGTAGCTTGCGAAGGAGATTCAGAGGTATGTTTATGTCGTATGATGCGGTTTTCCTTTGTTTTCTTTTTGCAATTTTCTCTTTAAAATCCACACGATTTCACTCCATAGGTTTTTATTTGTGCTTCATTGATTTGCGTATTGGTATTCGTGTTTTCTCCTTTTAGGAGTTTGGGTTTTGAATCGCGTATTGCTTTGCAGTATTAACGTGTTTTTTTCTTTTCTTCCGGTTTTACAATTCGGTGTTTTAGATTCGTGTTCTGCAATCGACTTTGAGAGAGACAATGGCTTCTCGTTTCTGGACCCAGGTATTGCGTTCGGTTCAAATTTTCATGTTATTAGTATATGGGTTCTGATTTTAGTGTCTCCATTCCTTTGATGTCTCCTTGGCCTAGGGACGAGTGTGGTTATTCCGGATATAGTGGAGCGAAACTCCGATTTCCCGGTTTAAAAAAAAGTATATGGGTTCTGATTTTAGTGGAACTAGGGAGGAAATTTTATTGTTTAATGCCACTGAGAAATATGGTTTTTCTTTGTTTATGAATTTGTAAACAGGGTGGTGGCAGTGGTAGTGATTCTGAAGCGGAGGAGAGTGATTATGATGAAGAGATTGGCGATCTACAGGCTGATAATAATGCCCAACCGGATAGAAGCAGATATCTGGTGGATGATGATGACAGTGACGGTGACGATGCCGCTAATGATAAACGTACTGTCAAGTCGGCTAAAGATAAGCGTTTCGAGGAGATGTCTGCTACTGTTGATCAGATGAAAAATGCAATGAAGATCAATGACTGGGTAAGCCTGCAGGAGAGTTTTGATAAGATTAATAAGCAGCTTGAGAAAGTCATGCGTGTTACCGAGTCGGAGAAGGTGCCAGCTCTGTATATTAAAGCACTTGTGATGTTAGAGGACTTTCTAAATGAAGCCATGGCTAATAAGGAAGTTAAGAAGAAAATGAGTACTAGCAATGCTAAGGCCTTGAATTCAATGAAACAGAAGCTAAAGAAGAACAATAAGCAGTATGAAGAGTTAATTACGAAGTGTAGGGAGAATCCTGAGGTTGAGGAAGAAAAGGAAGAGGAGGAGGAGTCAGAGGAGGAGGAGGATGATGGTGATGATGATGATATTGAAGAGGATCCTACTAAAATTATGTCAGGATCAGAAGATGAAGAGGATGAGGAAGAAGACCAAGAGTCAGGGCCCGATGGTGGTTGGACGAAAAAGTTGAGTAAAAAAGATAAGCTCATGGATAAGCAGTTTATGAAGGATCCTAGTGAGATCACATGGGACACTGTTAACAAAAAATTTAAGGAGGTTGTGGCTGCTCGGGGTAGGAAAGGAACTGGAAGATTTGAGCAGGTCGAACAGCTTACATTCTTAACAAAAGTTGCTAAGACCCCTGCCCAGAAGCTTGAGATTTTGTTCAGTGTTATATCTGCTCAATTTGATGTTAATCCAGGACTCAGTGGGCACATGCCTATCAGTGTGTGGAAGAAGTGTGTGCACAATATGCTTTCTATAATTGATATTCTTGTGCAAAATTCTAACATTGTGGTGGATGATATGGTTGAACCTGATGAGAATGAGAGCCAGAAGCCAGCTGATTATAAGGGAACAATTCGTGTTTGGGGAAACTTGGTTGCGTTTGTTGAGAGAATTGACACTGAGTTTTTCAAGAGTTTGCAGTGTATTGATCCACATACACGCGAATATGTTGAAAGACTCAGGGATGAGCCAATGTTTATGGTTCTTGCTCAGAATGTCCAAGAATATTTGGAACGAATTGGGGATAACAAAGCAGCTTCAAAAGTTGCCTTAAGGCGTGTTGAACAGATCTATTACAAACCACAAGAGGTTTATGATGCTATGAGAAAGCTTGCAGAGCTGTCAGAAGATGGAGATAGTGGAGATGCAAGTGAGGAGGCTAAAGTTGTAGAAGAGAGCAGGGGTCCCGCTGCATTTATCGTCACACCAGAACTTGTACCTCGCAAGCCAACCTTTCCAGAGAGTAGTAGAGCTTTTATGGATATTCTGGTGACCTATATATACCAATATGGAGATGAGCGTACTAAAGCACGAGCTATGCTCTGTGACATTTACCAGCATGCTCTCTTGGATGAATTTTATATTTCTAGCGATTTATTACTGATGAGTCACTTACAGGATAGTGTCCAACACTTGGACATTTCAACACAAATCCTTTTCAATAGGGCAATGGCTCAACTTGGTCTATGCGGATTTAGGGTTGGCTTGATTAGTGAAGGACATGGCTGCCTTTCTGAATTGTATTCTGGTGGGAGGGTGAAGGAATTGCTTGCTCAAGGTGTCTCACAAAGCCGATATCATGAAAAGACTCCAGAACAGGTATTCTTGTGTGCAAACCATTACATTGATTCCATCTTAAGCTTATGCATTTTTTTAGTTGATACACCTTAATCTACGAGTTTAAGTTTTTGGGTTGATGAGTAATTTATAATGATTTAACATAGAATCATAAAGAAATCTAGTGTTCAAACTCCTATCAAGTCGTTTTCCTCCTCTATTAATCTTGTTGAACATTTTCAAAATTCAAGCCCACAAGTCCTCAATGGGTGGCACAGAGGTCGAAGGCTTGGGTTTTGAAGGTATGTTCCCCCCAAGGTCCCAAGTTCGAGACTCATTTGTGACAATAATTTGTAGACACCTCTCGTGTCTCCATTTCTTCGATGTCTCCTGGTGCCTGGCCTAGGGACGAACGTGGTTACCCTTCAAAAAAAAAACATAAAAATTACAAGCCCACAAATGTGTTTTTGATTTAATTAAATTTACTTCAACCTATGAACTTAAGTTCATAAGTTTTTGGGTTGATTGGTGATTTAACAAGGTTCAACATCATTTTTAGAGTAAATAAAGTTTTCAAATTTCAAAAGGTGCTTGGAAATTTCTTGTACGATGAATTGTAAACGCTAGAGTGAGATTTATGGATCTCATGTATTTGTGTACCCATTGTAATTTGCTTTGTGGTATAAAAATCTGACACTAAAATGACGTGAATTAGTTTTGGCCTTTTGCACCATCCTATAATCTTGGAGAACTAAGAGGTTATGGGTTTAGTTCATGATGACCACCTCACTAGAATTTAATTTCCTAGAGTTTTCTTGACAACCAATTGTTGTAGGATCAAGTAGTAATTTTGTGAGAATAGTCGAGGTGTGTAAGCTTACTCAAACATTTATGGAAATCTTTTTTTGCATAAAGTATTAGGTTAACTGTGTAACTTTGCAGTTGGGAAGACTTGAGATTTGAAGGTATGCTCCCTTCAAGGTCCCAGGTTCGACTCGCCTATGACAATAATTTGTAGACACCTCCCATGTTTCTATTTCTTCGATGTCTTCTGGTGTCTGGCTTAAGGACGGGTGTGGTTATCCTTATTTCAAAAAAAAAAAAAAAAAACTTTGCGGTTTGGTAAAATATAAGTTTATTTTACCACGAGGTAGGCCATAGTTCTTATATTGGACTAGATGCCTATATGCGCAAGATTGAACTTAGGCGGTCTTCTTTCTCTGTTTTCCGTATAATTCATCAAGTTTATTAGAAAAAGAAATGTGAAACAAGTGAGCAGATAATCATGTGGCTGGATAAGATGTACTCATTTTAGTGAATGGCAATGAACTTCAATTGAGCTTTTAGTTAAAGCATCGATCTGCTGATGCTTCTTTCATATGTTTATCGAATCGTGGTACTGCTAGCTAGATTGGTAGATTGATCTATTTGTAAATAAATTTAAAAGCAGCTTTATGTTCCACAAATATTATATTTTAGCACTTGACCTTTACAAAATTGTTTATTTGTTTTGATTGTTTTCCTTAATCAATTTCAGGAAAGGCTTGAAAGAAGAAGGCAGATGCCATACCACATGCACATAAATCTTGAGCTCCTGGAGGCTGTGCATTTAATATGTGCAATGCTGCTAGAAGTTCCCAACATGGCAGGCAATGTTCATGATGCGAAACACAGGATTATTAGCAAGAACTTTAGAAGGTTACTTGATGTGAGTGACAGACAAACGTTCACAGGTCCTCCCGAGAGTGTCCGAGACCATGTAATGGCTGCTACCCGGGCTCTTCGCAAGGGCGATTTCCAGAAGGCTTTTGATGTTATTGCTTCTCTTGATGTATGGAAGCTACTTAGGAATCGCGGTGATGTGCTGGAAATGGTTAAAGGAAAGATTAAGGAAGAAGCTCTGAGGACTTACCTGCTCACATACTCTTCCTCTTATGATTCTCTGAGCTTGGACCATTTGACTCAAATGTTCGACCTCGCAGAGGGTCAAACTCACTGTACTGTTAGCAAGATGATGATAAATGAGGAACTCCATGCGAGTTGGGATCAGCCAAGCCGGTGTGTCGTCTTCCATGATGTTACGCACACTCGATTACAGGGCTTGGCATTCCAGTTGGCAGATAAGCTGTCAATCCTTGCTGAAACTAATGAGAGGGCAGCGGAGGCAAGAATAGGGGGAGGATTAGATTTACCGATGAGGCGAAGAGACAATCAAGAATATGCTGGTGGAGCTGTAGGTGGTGGGGGTAGCAGGTGGCCGGACAACATGTCTTATAACCAAGGAAGGCCTGGTAGTTCCCGTGCAGGATATAGCAGTGGAGGGCGAGGCCAAGGTGGTGGTGGTGGATATTATAGAGATCGGATGGGTCAGTCACGAGGAGGCAATGCAGGATACCAAAGCTCTCGTTATCAAGATGCCGCCTATGGATCAGGGAGGACAGCTTATCAGTCTGGTTCTGTCCGAGGATCTCATATGGATGCTTCAGCTCGGATGGTCAGTCTCAACAAAGGCGTTCGTGCTTAAAGAAACAGTCAGACTACTTATCTCTGTGCTTAGAGGAAAAAACTGATGCGTGAGGGCACTTCCTTGAGAACTTTACGAGTAGCTTTTTTTCGATTTTTGAACTGAAATCTACATGTCAATGTTTCAAAAGGATATATTTTATTTTTTATTTTTTGTATTACTGATAATTATCTATATCTGCATACTACCTGAGTAAATCTGGGCATTCTAAGTTTTCCTTCAAAACAAAATTTAGTAGTTTTAATAGTCATGTAAGTTAGTGACTTATTGCCTATTGTTTGTTAGGACTTCTTAAATTCTCCAAGTAACACCATGTCACGTATA
>JBBMKA010006416.1:0-10299 GCA_037833695.1 Sechiopsis laciniata | reverse complement strand
TTATTTGAACTGTTTTACTTTCATGCATGCTGAGTAAGGACTAGGTTTAGGACCACTTTTCGGGTCGGGTCCTTACAACTGGGGTCTCCTTGGAGATCTCGGTGGTTTCTGCCCATCTGTAGACCTTGAAGGATTGAGTACCAATACTGTGTCATAGATGATGATGCCATTGGCGACAATGACGTTGACTCTATTACTCCATAGATAGCTAGTAGTTCCATTGCATATCTTACTCTATTTTATTATTTTTTTTAGAAGTAGTTGTAGTGCTTTCTTGAATATGAATCCACAAGTTCTTTGTTTCACAATTGATCTCCTGTAAACTCTTTATGCGTTGGTTAAGACTTAAGAAAGTAGAGAAGTTAAGTAGTATGACTAGTTAATTTAAAGATCAAGTAAAGGGGGAAAAAGAGTAAGAAGGGTGGCAGTTGTGTTAACTATTCACGAGTCGACTGACCATCCACTTGTGATTGCTTAGCATTTGCCTTGGAAAAGGGAATGTTAAGGGTTTAACCTCACCATGATCACTAGGTAATGATTAGTCTTAAGTATTTTTAGAAGGGTATTAGGAATAACCATCTCACTAACTACATACGCAAGGCTTGTACTTAAAAGTAAACCTACGGGCATTGTACCGGTAGGTTGCAGTCAAGTACTCCAGAAGGGGACCTGAAGTTTGGTCCAGTATGTACTGATTTTCTCATGACAACTTAACTTACTTAGAATTAATTTTTACTCCGAACCTCTCTTCATTAGTTAATTCATATAGAATTAGGAAGCATAGTTAATTTGAATTTCAAATTAAGCATAATTGTGGGTGATTGATTTTATAATGTTGTAATGAATTAAGCATGTGTCGGCTCGCTACCCATGGATGCTCACCTCCAGCTTACTTGGAAGAGAAACCTGGTGGAAAAACCAGCAGGTTACGTTTAGTATGGTGCAAAGTCTTTTGCACCATTAAATAGGGTTAAAGTTTAATCTCGCTAGTGCGTGAGAAGCCCTGAGCTTAATAATGCGGAACTGCAATAGAAGTTAAGTTCTACACCCTTGAATGCGGAAGTATTCATTTGGATGAGAAGTGCGATTTCTACATCACCATGCAACACATCTTTGCTCTTTCGTAAATTTAGTTACCATCCTCATCAGCATTAGCTTAGCATTTTCAATTATTCGTTAGTCCATCAAAACACCAAACCTTTTCAATCTATTCTTGTTCTTTATAATTTTTTACCCTTAATCTATATCAATGCGCTTCAAATTCCTTATAGGATCGATAAATTCATATACTTATTATTTGCTGCAATATCTGACCGTGTATACTTGTGCGTAAGTGATTCCAAGTTACACTTAGCATAAATTGACTTTGAATTGCTTACTAGACATTATATTAGCACCGGAATCGAATGGTCAATGCATGCATAATTTATAAGCTTAAATGTAAAAGGATAAGGAAAGTAGCACATTTTAGAGTAAAATGTGAATGTTGAAAGCTTTTTGTATGTAAATGCCAAAGATTCTATGCTGCGCTAATTTATTGCTATATCTACAGGAATTGGAAACATGGTTAGCATCGTATTCAAAGGAGAAGGGGAAGGTCAAAATGAGCATCAGGACGCTTTGGAGATTGTAGAGCGCAGGATTTTTCAAACAATATTTGAGAAAGACAAATACCCGCTGTGGAAAAGAATTAATGCCAAGCGATGCGGAAATCATAGGAATATGAATCTGGAAATATTGATGCGAAAACTGCAGATCAGATGTAAAACCCTCAATAAGGAAAGAATCTGATGATGATGCCAGAATAGACAAACTGCAATAATCATGGGATTCATACCTTAATCAGCAAAAATATAATTGACAGAATCAGAGAAAATCTGTCGCGAGAATCAGGGGATAAGCTGCCAAAGATAAAATGCAATAAAAGGCAATAAAAGATATTTTCAAATCCAATCCTTGCCTTCCAAGTCGATTCCTTAGTCCCCAAGCATCTTAAGCTTATAAAAAGAGAAGAACCAAGAGAGAAAGTGTGCCTATTTCCGGAGTTCTTCTCCCACACTTGGGAGTAGGATTTTGAAGCGAAGTTCGTGTTCCTATTGACACGGAGTCCTGTTCTTCAAGCAACCGCCACCATTTATTGCTTTCCAGTTTATCTTTTCTTTGTTTATTTTATGTTTTATTTATTTTCAGCACCATTGTTTTCCTTTCGAACAAGTCTTGCATTTGAATTAATTCACTTTTCTTTTGCAATGACTTTCGCTTTATTCTTATTTATTCTTTTCCTTACTTTCATGTCTAGCTAAGCATCTTAGGCAATGGTTAAGGATACGGGTTGTAGAGGCATGAACTAGGGTAAAGGGAGTTGTTCATTGAAGCATGTTAAATTAGGATCGTAATTAAATGGTAAATATCGACCGATCATCCACAAGCACTAATAGGTTGTAAATCGGAAGAGTAAATAACTTAAGGCTAGTTTGCATGTTCAGTAGGTTAGTATTAAGTCTTTCGTACTTTAAATCGGAGTTTAGAGATAAACGTGTAACTATTGCATACACTGCGACGGTTGATAATTACATTGAGTCGCAACGGAATTTGGGCTTAATGCAAACGAAAGTGGAAGCGAACGTTTATTAGGCGAAATATGGCAATTACTACTTACAGCATTTTATCCTAGGAATCGCTAGATGCATCGATAACTTTAACCCGAGCCTTACTTAGTTCATTTTGCATTTTAGTTTTATTTTTGCATTAAGATACCAAAAAAAAACCAAAATCTCAACACCATTTTTTTTACTTTCTTGCAAGACTCGTAGATTAATTAACTGATTATAGACATCAGTCCCTGCGGAGAACAATAAAATTAAATACTTATCACTTGCTGTATAATTTATGGGTTGCGATTCCGATGCTAATAAATAGTCCGTAATTAATTCAAAGTCAAATTAACCTAAGTGTAACTCAGAATCGCTTACGTGCAAGTATACACGATTAGAAATTACAGCAAGCAATAAGTATATAATTTTATCGATCCCACAGATATTGATGTCTAGAGATAAAGCTATTAATTTGGAGTCGTCATAAAAGTAAAATATGTGTGTTTAAGTTGTTGTTGTTTGGTTCAAATGTTGAAATTAAATATGATGCAATGAGTAATGCTAAACTAACAATTCTAGAGCATGCTAAGCCCACGGACTAGTCAATGAGAGTATTGCTTCCCTAACAAATAAGTACTCCCGCACTTAATGATCTATGGCAGAACTAGCTTCCGCTATGAACTCCATACTTGGCAACAGGGAAACGCAAGCATTAGTGAGGCTATTCCTAACACTCTAAGTAGTGGAAAGACATTCACACAACCTAATGTAGCATACTGGGCGGTTCCTTCTTCCGATCTCACCACAAGGCATACGCGTAGGTAGCTAAGCAACGCATATATATAAAGATTAACATGCAGCAGTGTAAAACTCAATGATCTACGCTCCCAGCATACTTCTATTTATGAATAGTAAACATAAACTCTTACAGTGCAGCTATAGAGATAAACATCAAATAGAAGGTAAACCAGATGATTTTATTGCAAAAATCTACAGACTACTCCTAAGAAAACAATAAAATGGAATTGGCACAGCCGGGTGTGCAATACGACACCACCAATTTCTTCTCTACGTGATAGACTTCATGGCTGACCGACCAGCTCAACTTCTTCGGCTCTATGTCTCCGTATTTATAGGATTAAATTACTTGGCCACCAAGTCGAGGTGAGCTGTGAAATCTTCATTAATGCAGCATTCCTTGATTTTCATCAGAATTTATTTGATTGACACTGCCTTGATTACTTGATTGATTCTTGATTATTTCCTTGTTGGCGTATCTTTTCCGAATGTATTTTTATTTTGAATTCGCGCCTTTTTGAGCTGCTGCTCATCTCTCGTGCTGATTGTCCTTTCCACGGTATAATTAATAAGTCCTGTCATAAGCATTAATTAGGCATAGTTTACTCAAGATTTATGCTAAAAACATGAAACTACGCTATTGATGCTCAATTGTGAATGCATGCTGATTTTCTAAGTTATTTCATCGTATTTCTTCTATTAATGCTTGCTTTCTCCCTTTAATTCCAGAATAATGCTAACTAAGACAGCCTAAAATATGCTCTATTTGAGAGCTATCAATACTCGACTGCGTATACTTGTGAATTAATGTGATTCGAAGCGTAGAACTTAGTTTCACACTTAGAATTTATCATTAGTTTATTTATACTGCACCGAAAAATCGCATCAAGTTTTCAGGGCCGTTGCCGGGGATTGATTTATTTATAATTAGTTGTATTAGCTTAAGAGTAGTTCTTAATTATCAAAAAGGCTAATTACTTCTTATTTTCTGAGTGTACTGCAGAACACTGCGAAGCGCGGAGTATACTAGTCTACTGGGAAGAAGTCCCAACGCATCACCACAAGCAATAACAAAAGAAGATGGCCTACAATCACTTTGCAAATCACCCCTCCCCAAACATGTTTTTATCAGCAACTAGGCTATGTGGAGGAGCCTTACACAACTGATTCTTATCTAACATATCTTAACTAGGAGAACCAGCAGTAGTTTGAGGGAGATTATAGTAGTATCTTTCATAATCAATATGGTCTGCAAGAAGATCGCAACAACATGAACCGTACATGGGAATCGAGGTGTCATGAACCTAGGTATCCTATGTACAATCATGAGCAGTCTCCCGAGGATGAAAATATGGAGAATAAGATACGGCTAAGACGACAACAATGGATGAGAGAGAATGGTATCATTCTAACACTCCAGGAAACCAAATACAAGCACAAACGATCTCTAGAGGGAATATACAAGGAAAGCGCAACTAGCAATACAAAATCAGAAGATACATATTTGAGGGCCGAAGTATTTAATGAGGCATCAGTAATGGAATTTTTCGATAAGACAGAACTCTCATGGGTAGATTTCAGGCTAGCCATGATCAAGTGAAAGGAAGAGGCAATAGCTCTAAGGCGCAGAAGAAATAGACAAAGAACAAAGGATGCAATATCAACAAAATGAAGAAGCTTGGGTAAGGTTTGCCACTTAAGCGATTCTAGAAGCTGACGTAGTTGTGAGAGGATGAAAATCAAAGTGAGGATGAAAATCCTCTAACAACTAATTTTTTGGAGGATGAACCTGCAGCTGAGATCGAAAAATAAAAGCATCAACCCACCAAGGAAGAGGTGATGGAGCAAACAGTGCAGGAAGTTAAAGATAGTTTCAAAAGTGTTGAACCCCTAGAAATTATGCGAACCGCTTTTAAACTATCATGCCCTCAAGAACCCAACCAAGACATCATTCAAAAATCTGACGAGAGGGTAATTCAATTGAGCTTCAATGTGACGCTCCACACCATATCAACTCTGACATTGATAGGACTTACACGTATTAAGGCGCATGACGGAGTAAGCCAAGAGCAAGCTATCAAAGATGGTTTCGCTCCAAAGATCATTATATGGCCCAAAGCAAAGTGTGCATAATACATTCCTGGAATGCAAGGCTTGGAGCATGTTTAGTCAATACAATTTAAGTTTTATCTCCGAGCATTGACAACCTTTAAAATTTTCCCATTTCATTTTTCTAGGTTAGATTTGTTTTTCGTAGTTGTTAAGATAGTTTAATGTTTGTTTTTCTTTAGTTTTGTGTTTGAAAAGCGAATAGGCATCAGCAATATGAAGTTGAACATGCGACAGAGCAGGATGAACAAACAGTAGCCTAGACAGGAAGCGATAAAAGCAGTGCAATCACAGCAAAAATCCAAATGGAAAACGAAAGAAAGTTTCTGTCCTTCTTTGTCTTTATTTCTTACTTTCATATATCTATGATGAAATTTGTTCAATGCTCTTGTTTACCTTAGCCTAGGAAGCGAATTAGGACTAAATAGAAAATCTTTTGCTCATATTCATTGCATCTTTAAAATGAAACTTTTAAATGCTATATGTAAATGTCTCTTCGCTCTACTCTCAAATGTGGTAGTCTAGTATAGTCAAAATTTCTGAACAATCTAGAAAACCAACCTTTATCCTTAGGATTTTAGAAGAATAAACTAGCCGAACTGTGGACTAAGTTGATAATACACTAATCTTAGATCCGAATAAAAAATGAGTTAACTCCCAAGGTTAAAACTGAAAGCTTGAAACATGGAATTCAAACCTTAGAACAAATTAAGTTTGGGGGAACTAAGCCTCACCTTCATTGAGGACAGTGAAGAATTTAAGTTTGGGGGTGAGGGCAAGGCCTAGGAGTGAAATGCTGAGAAAAAAATAGTGAAAGAGAGCAGCATTGATAAAAGAAATCAAAAATCAAAAATCAAAAATAAAAAATCAAAAATCAAAAAAATCAAAAAATATATATATTATGGAAAAATAAAGATCAAAACATTCTGGGTAAAAATGAAATGGCATAAGAGCAAATAATCGTGGGTATTCTAAGTATTCCGCTGGCCACCCAATCAAGCCCAAGCTTAAGAAATTCCAGTACTTAGTTGGAACGTTTTATGCTCAAACGAGCCATGCCAAGACTGACGGAATTGCGGCCATATGGAAAATTTTACTCAAAGGAACCTTAATAAATAAGCCTTGGACAAAATGTTTTGGGCAAACTTAGGATGATCAAGGGCTTGAGTGAAGTGGTTCGAGTCGCAGGCATTAATCTCTAGGAGGGCTTAGTTTTTAGTCTAACATGGAAGAGCGTGTTATTAGTAAAGGAAGTGTTTTAGCAAGACTAGGACTCTAAAATCTATAGGATAAAAGTTGATACGTATAGCTTATGAGAAAATTTTACTTAATTAGACTGCAATATTGAGAACATTGTTGAGAGCATTTACTTACAAGCATTTGTATAAAAAAAAATTCCTTGCACATTAATATATAGAGCTTTAGTCGGGACGAGCAGTGATTCAAGTTTGGGGGTTTGATAGCTCTCAAATATAGCATTATTTAGGCTAATATATTAATATATTCTAAAGGTATTCCAAACGAGCAATAGTTTAAGTTTGGGGGTTTGATAGCTCTAAATAATAGCCCTATTTAGGCCTCTAAATCAATGCATTTCATTAGAATCAAGAGTATCATGTAGCATGTAAGGGTAAATAATTGAGTAGTATCGCATCAAAACAACATGTTAAGCAAAAAGTGGGCGCAAGATAAAAGTAAGCTAACAATGCGGTTAAGAACATCAATTTACACGCATAAACACGAAAATTGCATGATTATAAGAAAGGCTTACTAACATGCTAAACGTGCAAGAAAAGCATTGGAAGTTGCATTTCAGAAGGATACAGTTGGTGCGGATGATTTGAAGAAAGCAGCAAAGGAAAGTCTTAGTGCATTTTGGATAGCAGAATCAACGGGACAAAGATGGAAAGAATCACTAATCAAATAATTCAGACAAGAAATCCTCACAAGATTGAACGTGACCAACAAGAAACCACAGACGCCGATAAATACATGAATGATCGCAGAACAAGGTTTGCTGGTTCAGACGGAGAGCTACCGTGGATGGAGTGTGAAGACGTCAGGGTCTCATTGGAGATTCCGACTATTCTCTTCATCTATAACCTTGAAGGAACTAGTACCATGGTGTTTGTTGGTAGAAGACTTCGTTAGCAGTAACGGCGACGACTCCAGCAGCCCCATTATTTTTATTTACATTTGTAGTTACCTTAGATAATGATTTATTGCATGTCTCTATAATCCGTAAGACTAGGTTGTAACACTTTATCGAACTAATGCTATGCATTTTTGCTTCAGACTTGATCCCCTGGTTGCAATTCAATGGGTAATGTTAATTTAAAGAAGCAATCTAGGAAGTACTCCAGAAGGGGGATTTAGGAAAAGCACAGTATGTGTTAACTTTCTCATGTCAGCTCGTTGATGCAATTTTTCGATGCGGTATAAATAAACTAATGATAAATTTTAAGTGTGAAACTAAGTTCTACGCTTCGAATCACATTAATACGCAAGTATACGCAGTCAAGTATGCAGCAAGTGATAAGTATTTATATTTTATCATTCTCTGTAGGGATTGATGTCTATAATCAGTTAATTAATCTAAGAGTCGTGCAAGAAAGTAAAAAAGAATGGTGTTGGGATTTTAGTTTTGTTTTGTATCTAAATGCGAAAATAAAACTAAAATGTGAAATGAACTAAGTAAGACTCGGGTTAAAGTTATCGGATGCATCTAGCAATTCCTAGGATAAAATGCGGTAAGTAGTAATTTCATACTTTGCCTAACAAACGTCTGATTTCTTTTTCGTTCGCATTAAGCCCAACTTCCATTGCAACTCAATGTAATTATCAACTGACGCAGCATATGCAGTAGTTACACGTTTATCTCTAAACTCCGATTTAAAATACGAAAGACTTAATACTAACCTACTGAACATGCAAACTAGCCTTAGGTTACTTCCTCTTCCGATTTACAACCTATTAGTGCATGTAGATGATCGATCGACATTTACTATTTAATTACGGTCCTAATTCAACATGCTTCAATTAACAACTCCCTTTACCCTAGTTCATGCCTCTACAACCCGTACCCTTAACTTTTGCCCCTAAGATGCTTAGCTAGACATGAAAGTAAGGAAAAGAATAAATAAGAATAAAGCGAAAGTCATTGCAAAAGAAAAGTGAATTAATTCAAATACAAGAACTGTTCGAAAGGAAACAATGGTGCTGGAAATAAATAAAACATAAAATAAATAAAGAAAAGATAAACTGGAAAGCAGTAAATGGTGGCGTCTGCTTGAAGAATAGGACTCTGTGTCAACAGGAACACGAACTTCACTTTGAAATCCAACTCCCAAGTGTGGGAGAAGAACTCCGAAAACAGGCACACTTTCTCTCTTAGTTCTTCTTCTTTTTATAGGCTTGAGATGCTTGGGGACTAAGGAATCGCTTGAAATGCAAGGATTGGATTTGGAAATATCTTTTATTGCCTTTTATTGCATTTTATCTTTGGCAGCTTATCCCTTGATTCTCGCGACAAATTTCCTCTGCTTTTGTCAATCACATCTTTGTTGATTAAGGCTGAATCCCATGATTATTGCAGCTTGTCTATTCTGCAATCTGTTAGTTTGCATCGTCATCTGATTCTTTCCTTATTGAGGTTTTGTGAAAGAACCCGACTCTAAATTAGTCCTAAACTCGGTTCTTACTCAGCATGCATGAATTTAAAATCCATTAAATTCAACAAGCAAGACAAGCAACAGAAATATAACAGTTGATAGGGAAAATGACAACTTCAAAACCTTTATTAAAACCATTAAAATAAAGCCTCTGGCCAGAGTATATGAAAATAATGCTAAAACAGTTTTCTCAAAATAGTCTAAACATGCTGAAACGTAAAATAATTGAAAGAGCTATGCGGCAGACTCCCTTGATCAGTCAGTTCCTCCTCTAGCCGCCCCGGTGTTGTCTCAAGTTACCTAGTGGAAAACCACATAAATAAGGGTGAGTACAAAGGCACTCAGTAAGAATCCCCAACCGAGGTACAATACGTAAGTCACATCATCTATCATCCTAGCATACAAGCAGAATAACATCACGAGGCAGTCTCAACATAAGTACAAACACAGCATGCTCAAACCATCAAAACACTCTAGCTCTCGGCTAAGGATCCACTACGGATCTCCAAGTGGGTTATCAAAATAACCTCCAGAACCTTGAGAGTCTCTAACTCTCGTCTATGGTGACTAGCACACTAGACTGATCCTGGGCGCTTGGGAGAGTACCCAAGCGTCGGGCTCTAAACTAAAAGAAAGGTGTATTGATACACTAGCCCGAGGGAGCTCTCCTCCCGGCATCTAATGCACATACGCGCACACCGCATGCTCCTGCAAATGGGATAAATGTAGGCCTCATAAACTACGCCGGTCTAGGTGCGCATGCCTATAACTCGGAAAGGTGAGAACTGATCCACAACAGGCGGGAGGCCCTCGGCACCATGCTATGATAGCCTGAATCACACCCCAACGCCTTAAGCTAAAGGTAGTCCCAAGGTAGGCTTACACCAAGGAAAGGACCCCGCTCTAGCAGGCCACAAATTAGGCTTATACCAGTGTGGTAGCTACTCCACACTTGGCGATCGGGGGTAAGGAATATGTTCTCACAGCCCGACCGGTGGGGACACATACGTCGATCTGCTCTCAGCCTCTAGATGATGACAACCTAACAAAATCTAACTACAGAGTACCCTAGGGCTAACAGAGTTCAACCTCAACAATATTGCACAATAACATACAGCATAACACAA
>JBBMKA010006415.1:0-10299 GCA_037833695.1 Sechiopsis laciniata | reverse complement strand
TATATTTTTTTTTTTTTTTTTTTTTCTTTTTTTGCTACTTACGAAAAATTCCCTATAATTTAAGAATTACAAATTCCATCTATTTTTTGTAGGGTTAAAATTTCTAAAACCCTTATTAATAAGAGAATACATGATTGTTAAAAAGTGAAATAGCTACGAGTTGTAGAGTGGGGCGACGGTGTTAAACTAAAAAATATTTAAATGTGGACGATCTCTTTAACTCTCCTCAATCAGCCACCACGACATGTTCTAGAACGTACGAAAAATGTTGTAGGAAACGATAAGTATAAACTATTCCGTAAGGATCCACAAACATAGTAGTAAAAAACTTAAGTCCAAAGTAGACTTACCAGCGAGATATCCTTTAGAGCATCATGTACAAATAAACAAGCATAATAACGTATGAAGCAAGTAGAGATATTTATTATCCAATGAGATCAACAAGTTTGCAATAATAGTGGAGTAGCAAACCAAGCACTTACAAGGCCACAACCTAGACCATGCAAGTCTATAACAAATAAATCATTCATAACAATATGAATTACAAACAACACAGATCACTCTCTACATGCTGACATCCCTAATGGCCATGACAACACAAAAAATTATAAAACTGTCTCTAATCCATCAATGGTACATATAAAGTATAAGAACACATCCAACAAGTTAAACATCAAGGAAGCACTATTAAAGCCTAGTTATACATCAATCTTCTACATGCTTGCCCATACCACTTTAAAGGTAAACCTTGACATAGTTAATTGTATATGTGTATTATTTTGTAATTTATTGTATTCCTAGTTCCAAGCTTGTTCGGCTCGTTAGGCACATGTATTTTCTATATATAGGCATTGCCTCAATGAATAAAAAGTAGAAGGACTATTCAGTCCCAAAATATTGATTACATGGTATCAGAGTTGAAACCCTAGGTTGTCAAAATTAAGGTTAGCGTTTGGGGTTTACGTCAAGGGATCGTAAAAAATGGTTGTTAGAGAAATCGTTGATGTTGGAGTTGACCGTCACTATCGCCAAATTCCGATAGCCCTTGTGTTGATCTGTGGGTAGTCCAGAATTCATTGTGATCAGCTAAAACATGGAGGTCACGAGCCGACGGAGTGTTCTGCCCGGCGGCGCTTGCAACCGCTTGTGATGACGTGTCTTGGCTCTGACTAGAGCATTTTTTTCTGGGTTTTTTACGCGACGGTGAGTACTTCCGATCCATATACATGTGTGTGTGTGTGTGTGTGTGTATATATATATTTTCAGTTTTCGACATCAGTTTGTCTCAAGTCTAACAATTAGGGCTGTTGTCGGGTATTTTTATGTTGTATTCTGTTACTGTTATGTTTTTTTCTTCAGATTATTAAGCTGTTAGCTGCCTTATTTCATTTATGGCTTAAATCAAGCAAACTAGTGTTATTTTTCATTCGATAGAAATCACTAAGCGAAAATTAAACTGCTCAAACTACTTTGATTGAAGTAGAACAATTAAGTTCCATATGTTGAGCAATGAGATGAAGGGTCTTATCAATGAAAATCCACAGATGACGTGGATAAAAAGGTGTGGGAGCGGAATAATGCATGGTTTTACAACCAGATTACGAATTCCATGAATGATAACATAGTGGACTTGGTAAACCACTATTATACTGTGAAAGACCTCAGAAATTCTTGAAATTCTTATATTCACGAAAGGAACCAGTCACGAAGACGTTTGATGTTTGCATGTCATATTTCCATGCACCGTAGTAATAGGAGTCCTTGATAATCTATTACACGAAGTACAAGAAAAATGTGCTGAATTATTCCCCCATATCGTTTAATGTCGACATCAAAGCACGACAAACTCGTAGAGAAAAAAAAAAGGGGTTAATAGTTTTATCAAGAGACTCACTCCAAAATATGCGATGGGAAGATCTCAAATATTTTTTTGACTGAAATCCTGAGCCTATATGATGTTTATCGAATGCTCCAACGTACGGAAGAGAATTCCCTAGATCAGTCAGTATTTTAGTCAAATAGTGCCCTTATTAATTTAGATGACTCGTGTGTCGCAAGGATTATGAGTGTTCATACATCTAAGCCTGATTATAATCAAATTTAAGACACGAGTGGTGAAGACATGCATTCAAAATTACGAGGGGATATGACCTGTTATTATTGTTGTAAACAGACCATATAAAGAGAGACTATACATAACTACATTATCAGAATCAAAAGTTTCAAACGGCCAATCTTGCATCCAATCAAAATATATCTACTAACGAGTTTTTTAAACTTCGGGTGTCAAATGATTCATCGCAATCATCATCATTGATTCCTCCTAGTGCAACTCTAGTTGAGTCACATAAGAATCTTTGTCTTGTTTCGTCGTCTAAAAAGTGGGTCATAGACTCTGGTGCTACACTACTCGTATGATAGATAATATAAACTTGTTCTCTACTTCATTTTCATCGCCATCTTTTCCTACTGTAACTTTAGAAGATGGGTCTTTATCTCTCATTCAGAGGTCGGGTTTAGTCATACTCACTCCTCAAATTTTGTTATCTTCTGTTCTATGTTTTCCTATGTTTTTGTTTAATCTTATTTTTCGTGAGTCAACTAATTTTTCGTGACCTAAGGTTTTTGTTTCATTTTTTCTTGGTTATTTTTGTTTAGAATCATTTGACGAAGAAGATTATTGATAGAGGGAATTAACTTAGGGGTCTCTACATCCTTGATCAACAACAAGTTAAAGTTATAGCATGTGCGAGCACCAAGTCCTTGTTTGAGATCTTTGGTCTGTTGGGTCACCATTCATTATCAGTTTTGAAGAAGTTATTTCCAAAATTTAGTAAATTAGTTGTTATCTTTGAATTGTGAGTCTAGTTAGTTTGCAAAGTTTCATCGTCTGAGTTCCAGTCCTAGAGTCAATAAATGAGCTGAAGCTCCATTTGAGTTAGTTCATTTAGGTGTTTAGGAGTCAAAGTCTTGTTATGTCCAAAATAGGTTTTCGGTCTTTTGTTAGATTTGTTGACAAATTTTCTCATCTAACATGTTTTTATATAATGAAACATCGTTCTCAATTGTTCTCTCAGCTTTGTGCCTCTTATGTTGAAGTTCGAAATCAATTTAATGTATCTATCAACTAATAATGGAGGCAAATATTATTCTAATATCCTTGGTTCTTACCTACATGAGAAAGGAATCATTCATCAATCTTCTTCTGCTGACACTCCATCTCAGAATGGAGTGGCTGAACATAAGAACATACACTTGTTCGAAACTGCTAGGCCTTGTCATTTCAAATGAATGTTTCAAAGAATTTTTTAGTTGATGCTGTGTTTACAACGTGTTTTTTAATTAACCGAATGTCGTTTACTGTTCTCGATGGTAAGATTCTGTTTAAGGTCTTGTTTCCTACTAAAAAAATGTTCCATATCTTGCAAAAAATATTTGGGTGTACTTGTTTTGTTCGTGATGTTTGTCCTCACCAAACAAATTTGATCCTTTTAAGTGTATCTTCCTAGATTATTCTCGTGTCTAGAAGGGTTATCGCTATTATTTTCCAAGTTACAAATCAGTATATTATTTTCGTCGATGTTAAATTTTTAAAAAATACGCTGTAGTCCTTTGTCTAGTCCTTCCCATGAGAATGATGACTTGTTTATATATGAGGTGGCATCTTCTTAGTTTGTTTGGTTCCACCTCTTCTAGTGTTTATTCCGTCTTGTCCTCCTATTACTCAGGTCTACACAAGGCGTCAACACCTTCTAGATACATGCCATAAACTTGCGATTTCTTCATCATCTGATTTGCAACCAAGTGACGACCTTGACTTACCCATTGCTCTTCGCAAAGGTAAGCGTTCATGTATAAATCCTATTTCCTCATTTGTATCATATCATCAGTTATCTCCACCATCTTTTTCGTTTCTCGCTTCACTTGATTCTGTGTCAATTCCTAAAAATATAAGTGAAACATTGTGCCATTCTGGGTGGCACCAGGCCGTGGTGGAAGAGGTGACTACGTTGGATGCGAGTGGAACTTAGGAACTAGTAGCTTGTCTAGTAGGTAAACACACGATCATGTGTATATAGGTCTTTGTTGTAAAAGTAAACTCTAATGGATCGGTGGTATGACTCAAAGCTCACTTGGTTGTTAAAAGTTATGCTTTAACTTTTATAGTGATTTCAATCATTAACCTCAAGTCTTTCAATGACATTAATTGACATCATTGATTGGTTTCAATAAGTAATACACTGATTTTATAATTGATCGAAGGACAATTCTCCGTGTGTTCTTGAAGCACTCAAACAAACTTCTCACAAATTCTAAGCAAATCCAAGTCCTCAGTCTGAAAAATTCCTTACAAATGATCCAAACCTCTCGACTCTTTCTCAACACCTTTCAAACTAAAGTCCTTGGTGGAGAAGTTTTTGAAATCCAGAGGTTACAACCTCATGTCATCGTTAACTCGTCGTTTTGCAATAAGTTCAATATCTCAAGTTGCGAGTTCAATCGAGTTGGAGATTCAAGCTTGAATTGATTGCAAAAGTTTGGAGACTCTAGTTTGAGCTCTCATAGAGCGATCAATCGTGAAAGACGAATCGTTTAAGCTTGTAAATTCAGCTCGAGAATATATTAGCTCAAGGATTCAACCGTGAGCTACATGATCTCATGCTAAAATTGAAGGTGTTTAGTTGCTCCTCATATGTTGCAGATGAAAACAGAAGGGGGAGGAAGAAAAAATCAATTTAAAAATTTGCAATATTTATTAAAAGTTGTTATAAAATTGGAATAATCTATAACAAGTTTCAACATAATTAATTATTTTATTCCCATCGATCATCTTAACAAAGAAAAAAGGGCAAAAAGTAGGAGAATTGATTGTGTTTTGGTGTAAAAGATAGGTAGGTATTCACACGTGTGTAATTGAGCACTTTGAAAGTGTCGTGGGGGTTGGTTTTGAGATTTTGTATTTTCCCTTTCAAATCATAATTTGTTTGGGTTTGTTGATCGATCTTTGCCCCAACATTGGTTTTAGATTTTGTCATTAAATTCTTGTAGTGCATTTAGTTCGATGTGAGATATGATAATGTTTTTTTGTGAATAAGTTACAAATTACAATTTTAGCGGTTCTGTTGTGCCCAAGGATTGGTCGAGATTGATCATTTTCAAAGGTCTAAGAACTAAATTATCATTATTATTATTTTTTGTTTGATAAAAGAGCTAAATTAATTAACTAACAATAACATAGCTCAACTAACATAAATAGAATCGGTTGAAAAAAAAAAAATAATTATAACGTTAGAATTCAAAATATTGAAATAAACTGCCCTCTATTTTATTTTATTTTATTATTATTATTTTTTTTTGCATTGAGCATGTTATGAGGGATAATTAATTCGATATAGATCAAATTCTAGAGCAACGAGCTAAGAGTTGAGATGTCCACAGGGCAGGACGGGGCCAACGAATGGGTTTCCCGTCCCTGTCACAAAAATCAACCTCCATCTCTTCAAAATTCACTATTTTTTTATGGGGATCGGGTTCCCCACAAAGATTTTTTCCCATTTTTTTTTTCTTCTACCTTTTCTAATATTAATTTTATAAGAATTTTTTCGATAATATTTTTCAAGTAGATGATTTTTTATGGAAAAATATGTATTGATTTTCATTTAAATAGTTAATTATTAAAGAAAAATATTGATTTAAATAAATATTTCTACAAAAAAAAGTTTCTAAAGATTAAATTGGTAAAATGAAAGAGAGAAAAATATAATTTTAAAATTAAAATAAATAAATAATGTAAACGGACCGGGGATGGTGAATGCATTCTCCGTCCCCAACTCCGTTTAACTCGCGAGAAATTTTTTCTCGTGCTCACTCCCCAATTTCCACCTAAACGGGGACCATCCCGCGGGACCTTGGCCCCGCGAGGAACATGGATATCTCTAATTAAGAGGTTTTAAAAGTGTTGAAAATACTTACCTTGTGGCAATTGTCCTATATTGAAAAGATGAGAAGTTTTGGACATGTACATAAAAGATATAATTAGTAAACGGATGAATAGATCAATTGCTTAGAATGAATCCCAAGCAACCCTCCAATTTTTTAACCCCCACTCTAAGTTGACTTATTCTCAACTTAATTACTTGCATGCCTATTGCTTTTCTTAATTACAATAGTGACATTTTTTTTCCAACAAACATTGTTCACCATTCGATTTTCTTTTTCTATTTTTAAGGAGAGAACTTAACTTTTACTTGTGTGAATTAAATTTTTAACCAAATTTTGAACAAAGTTCATTAGAAGGTATAAGAATTTCAGACATTTCGATATAGTATTAGGCAATATTTACACCCTACATTTATTAAAGTTTAAAGTACAATATCATTTTTTGTCTCTAAACTATGAATTTTGTTCTAATTTGACCCTTAAAATTTCAAAAGTCTAATTTTAATACTTAACTATGAAATTTGTCGAATTTTGGTTCCTGAAGTTTCTAATATTCAATTTTGGTCTCTCAATTAAAAAAAAATCAAAATGGTCACCTTCATATTCCTCTCTCCTCCTATCTCATTATTTTCTAAAAAAAAATAATAATAAATTTTTTTAAAAAAAATCTTATGATTATTGGACATGATGGGTTTCTCGATCAAGAGTCTTGCTCCATTTTTGTGAGAGTTTCAATAAGAAGAACGAAGAACTCTTTCACATAGAAATTTTTTACTTTTTGTTGTGATGACTCTGCCCATGTTCAACAATTTTTTAGTGAAAATGTTGAAATAGAAACAAAATTCACAAATTAAAATGGAAATTAAAAAGTCAGGACATTGTAATCAATTTAATTTCTGTTCTATTTGTTTAGCCTTCCTAGCTTGTTTGGATTTGGTGGATGGAGGATTGTCCAGTATTTTTTTATTTTTTTATTTTTATTTTGAGATTACAACAATTAATTGGAGTGGGGAGAGCATTTTCTAATAATTGACCTCACTATACTTGAAAGAAAATAATGAGAGAGGAGGAAAGGAGCATGAAGGAGAGTAATAGGGACAATTTTTTTTTTTTTTTTTTTTTTTTCCTTTTTTCAACGTCGATGGACTAAATTGAACATTGGAAATTTTTTGAACATTGTTGAATTAAAGAATAAAATTTAAATCAAATTGGATGGAATTAAACATTTAGAATATAAAAATTATAATACTTAATAAAGTTTAAATAAAAATTGCGAAGCAAAAAAGTAGGAGTATTTTTCTGAATAATAAAAAAAAAAGAAAAGAACTTTATTGATGTAAAAAAAAAAAAAAAAAAAAAAAATCAAATATAGCATAAATTACTTCACCTATAAAAAAAGTTTGGAACCAACATTCACTCAATTGTAATATTTCAACTCACAAATTGATGACTTTAATAAGTGAAACTGTTGGCTATAATAAAGTAAAATTTATGGTTTCAATCAAGTTAAACTAATTGAAAATAATGAAATAAAATTGATTGAAAATCATAAAAGTTGAAATATTTTGAAATATTCTTAAATAATTGTCAAAAATAAAATAGGTAGGATGGTAGAATTTGTTATGTGCAACAAATTTTCACAAATTAAGCACATATAGTATCAATTAAAAAAGTAAACAAAAGAAATCAACCAAATTCTCACTATCTAACATTTTTGTTGGACATTGTCGTAACTTTATTTTAGCATTCTTCAAAAAGGTTCATATTAATAGACGTAACTGTGATTATGATTTTTCTCTTTCTCTTTCTTATGTGGGACAATTGATGGCATTACCAAAATTTCAATCATTCAAATTCAATGAATTCAATCCTTTCAAAAAAAAAAATAAATAAATAAATTCAATGAATCCAAAATAAGTTCACAAGTATAAAAGGAGGAAGTTACATACTCAGGTATCAAATTTGTCTTTTGTTTTAATTTACAAATGGACAAACACAAACAAACATAGACAAAAGATAGTGGAGGGGTCTACCAAAAAAGATCCATCATATATTTTTATCCTTCAAATTATTATTTGAAGATTCACATTTGACAGAATATACAATTATTTCACTTCTGGTGATTAAGAGAATAACTCATATCTCTTATATATTATTATGAAATCTTCACTATTTTCGATGTGCCTTAACAGAAGGTCTACCTAAATGGATCCATCATATATTACTACTCCTCAAATTATTATTATTACTATTATCCGTTGGAGATTTTTGAGAGAATCTACTTATAATCTATTAAGTATTAGAGAATCTAATAAGTGTAATGAATAAAGATAACTCAAATGCTAAATTTTCAATGGCATGTCAACATTAATATTTACATAGAAAGTGAATAAGCATTCCTTACATTCCATGTTAGAGAGTAAATACAGAAAATTTCACTAATGTTGAATATTATTTAAACAAAATGGTTATAAAATATTATTCGAAAAATTAGAAAGTTTTATTTTAACTATTCCAACATAGAAGTTAGTTGGTTAGGACAAAAGATTTGACATCTATAAAGTTATTTGCGAATTCAAGAAGGGTTGGGGGCACGTGTACCTACAAACTTTATATCGACAAATATTATCTAATAAAGAAGTTATGAAATCAAATATCTTAGTTTCAATTGTAGTTGAATTAAAAAAAATATTTCTATACAAACTTAATTTTTATTTGAAAAATAGAGTAAATTTACATCTCTTCATTAATTTTTAAGAGAATTCATCAAAGGTTTCAAAATTTACTAAATTAATTTTAATTTTAACAATTTTTCATTAGAGTAATACTTAGGTTCTTACTAGTAAGGACCTAAGCCATCTTTATTTACCTTTTTTATTACACTTTTTTTTTTTACCTATACTTTTTTAAACAAAAAAAAAAGAAAAAAAAAGAACATAAAGGTAGATAAAAATGACTTGAGTACTTACAAATAAGGATTTAAGTATTGTTCTTTTAATATCAAATTGAAATATTTAATTTCAGTCTTTTACTCTCTCACACAACCACTATCATATTTGCCAACAAGAAAGTGTTCCAAGAAGTGTGGTATAATTAACAAATTAAATTCATAAGAAAAGTTGAAAATTTAAAAAAGGGTCTTGAAAATTTATAAGATAATGAGTTCCAAAAACTGTGGTATAATTACTTTTAACATTAATTTTAGGTATCATACAAATATACGTTAAATGAAGTATAAAATCAAAAAATAACTCAAATGGATTACTTTTTTTTTTTTTTTTTTTGAAATGGATTTAAATAAAATGCTTAAAATCTCAAAAAAAAAAAAAGAAAAAAAAGAAAAGAAAAGAGGATTTCGAAAAATGAGTGAAAACAAGGGGAAGAGAGAATAAAAAGAAGTTTATACTAAATTCGTGAAGGGTTAATTACAAAGGTGGAGATTTAATTACTATATAGGCTAAATTATTGAAAATTTAGTTAGACTATAGGCTTTGTATCAAATGCCCCAAACTTTAAAAAGTTTAAAAAATGTCTTTAAACTTCAAAAAATTTCAGAAATACCCTTAAACTTTAAAAAATTTCAGAAATACCCTTAAACATTAATCAAAGTTTGAAAAATATCCTTACCGTTAAAGTTTGGTTTAAAAAATACTCCTGAACTCTTAAAAAGTTTCAAAAATGCCTTTGAACTTAAAAAATATTCATAAATACCCTTGACTTAAAAAAAACATAAAAAATATCACCTAATAACTTTTAAATTAAAATTATTACACTTTTATTTGAATAGTGGGTTTGATCTTATACAAACTTTTAAAATATTCTTACCAAAGAATGAGTTTTTTTTTTTTTGGTATTCTTACTAAAATAGTTATCAAATAGAACCTAAATTATTGTTAGGATGAATTTAGAAACATAAATGAATATTTTGAGGTAGAGATTTTTTTTCAATATTCAAAGTTTAAGATAATTTATCATTTATTGTATCGATTTCATTAAAATAATAATAATTTTTTTTTTTTTTTAGCTTGAATTTATTTAAATAATCGAGTTACTTATTTTGTAATTTAAAACTAAATCAATTGACAATGAGTAAACGATTTTCATCTAAATGTAACCTCGTAAATAATTTTTGGACAAAACATATTACATATTGACTGATGCGAGAATTTTGAGTTGTGTAATAAAATGTGGAACAAATGCAAGAATGGTTGAATTCACGCAATATGTGCAAGTATAAACAATCAAATGTAGCAAGTGATAAATATCCAAGTAATCTCCACAAGGATTAGAGATTAAAATCTTGTTTAAATGTGGTTTAGAGAGTCAAAACTAAAATAAAATGCAAGAAAAGTAGAGGAA
>JBBMKA010006414.1:0-10300 GCA_037833695.1 Sechiopsis laciniata | reverse complement strand
TTCTTCTGATATGGTTAAGTCAGGAGCACAGCTCTGATACCACTTGTTAAGGGACGACAAACCTACCTGGATCTCCACAATGGTATGATATTGTCCACTTTGGGCCTATGCCCTCATGGCTTTGTTTTTGGGTTTCCCCAAAAGACCTCATACCAATAGAGATGTTTGTCTTCTCTTATAAACCCAAGATCTACTTCTTTTTTAACCAATGTGAAATTCTACAACACTTTGTTTGTATTTCCAACAACTTCCATACACATCAATGTTCTTGGACTCTACACATACACATATGTGGCATCATTTAGAAGATGTTTGGGGGAAGGAAAATGAGAATAATTATGGGAGAATGAGAATTAAGGGACGAATAAAAAAGATAATGATTATGAGAATAATGATTATGAGGAGAATCATTATTTATATTTCAAATGAAGAAAATAATTATGAGGAGAATGATCATTTGTGTTTGAGGTGAAAGGAATGATTATAGAGAAAATAGAATAATAAATATAATGAGAGTGAAAAATAGTAATGTGATGTATAAAAAGTTGTTATATGGAGAATAAAAAATAGTTAGGATGAGAATGAAAATATAATTTTTGGATAATGCAATTATGAGGAGAATGATTCTCAGCAGCTCAAATACGGGAAATTATCCTCATTCCTATTCTCTCCCTTATTCTTGAGTGTTACATAAATTGTTTTATTTCTTTTTACTTTTTTTTATTTAGTTTTATTTAAAAATAATTTATGTAGCACCAAATAGTACCATATATGTACATGTGTGTACATAGTCTTTGTCTCATCTCTTACAAATTTGTTTGTGTCCTATCTCACTCACACATGTGACATTATCAAATTTTAGGTCAGATCAAAAGTTTAAGGGTAGGGTGTCATGGTTTTTATGTTGGATTTGGTAAGTTTTTCAAATCAGTCCAAATTTTTCAAAACCAATTCAAATTTTCAAGTGAGTCAATTCGTCCTTATATTTTAGAGCAACTCAATCAATATGTTATTAAGGTGAAGTGAGTTCTATGATTGTATTAATCTAATTTTTCCTGTACAACATATAACTCATATATATAAATATTAAAAAGATAAAAATAAGGAAAGTAAAATCGCATGATGGTATACTTGAACTTTTAAATACTAACTTTTTTTGTGCATATTTTTCAATAATATTCAGGTGTATTTTCCATACCAATTTGCTAAAAACTTATTTCATTAATAAACATTACACAAGTATATATAATATTTAAGAATTTGGGTAGGGCTGCACTTCCACCATGATGTCACCTACGTGACAATTTTTGGTGCCATAAATCTTTTTTTTTTTACTTTATATTTATTATAAAAAAAATTAAAAAATGTGTGGCTCCACATGAGTGACATGATGGTGGAGGTGCAGCTCGAACTACACCCAAATTCTTCTCTATATAATATTAACCTTAATTTGGGGGTTCATTTGGGTAGAGCTAAGCAAAAAACTTGACAACTAATAACTAAACCTAATGAAAATCATAACTAACTCAATTAAAAGAAAATTATAATCCAACTTATCTTTGGACAATCCAAAAAAAAAAAAAAAAAGGTATATATTTCCCCTCAAAATTGAAAAACGAGAAACTAAGAACTTTTACCGGACCCATGATGTTACATTCAAACAAAATAGAAGATTTGCCTTTACCGTTTGAGGCTTTTATTGATAGCACTTTCATTTCTCTGGCCACCACTCACAGAACTCCCCGATCTTCCCAAAGGAGTGTCCAAAATCATTTCCCCTCCTTTATTCACCTGATATAACTCCACCAAAATTTCTCTTACACAAAACAAATTCAAACAAAACAACCCCACTCTGTTTCAAACATTCATAATAAATTACCTGATTTGCATAACTGTTGCTGCATTTGAAAATCCCCTCCACAATCTGCCCACTCCCTTCCGCAATCGCCTTTGCCAAAACGTTATTATAATCGTCAATCTTCGGCGCATACTCCTTCCAATTTATAACCCTCTTTTTGTTTCCATTCGAGGACGAGAAGCAACAGTTTTCCTTCAAAAACAAGTCCAGTTTGTTCAAATTGCTATTGCTCTGTTCTTGAAATGTCACGCCGTAACTGAGCGGATCGCCGTCTTTCATTGGCAGAGTAAATAGATAGTTCTGTGAGTCCAGTTTGAGTACTGGCTCGTCTTTTGTTAGCGGCCATTGGAGATCTTCGCCCACTTTTATGATGGTGGCTAACGAAACGCCGTCTTCTTGGATTGTTTCGACTCTGAATTCTCCATTGGCGAGCTCCAGAGCTTCTCCTCCTTCCATTAAATGAGCTCTGCATTGTGGTATCTGTAAAATGGGTTGTTGTTTCAGGATTTTGGGATCTGGGTTTTGTTGATTGAGGATTTTAGGTTCTGGGTTTTGTTGATTGGGGATTTTGGGATATGGGTTTTGTTGAGGAGCTTGGATTTGAGATTTGGAGGGGCGAAAGCTGAAACATCCCATTTTTTGAGACTCTAATTTGTTCTATAATTGAAGTTGCCTCTGCTTAAAGCTTTTTGTTTTTGTTTTTCTGAGAATTGAACTGAGTTTTTTTTTTTTTTTTTTTTTACTTGTGATTGTATCATAATGAAGGAATAATCTAAAAGATGAATGAAATTACAAGGACTTGTTAACTTTATTCTGTTTTTTTGTTGATGGAGAATATGTGCACCAAAAGAAAGTGAGTTTGGGTGGAGAATATATTTGAGGGCTTTAGAGGCTATTTTTCACGGTTCATGACTTTGATCAATCTTTAGAGATGGGAATAGAATTTTGAGGAAAAAATGTGCCATATTTGATCCATTATTTAGTTATCACTCCACTAAATTTGAAATTTGTGGCTATAGTTTTACTGTCATTGGTTCTTTTCTTTGGTACAATAAGGTTTAAGGACTCCAACTTCAGAAATCTTGATTTTAAACATATTCAATATGATATTTGTGTCATGCTTATTGATTTTGATTGTTCTAGTATGTGAAGACTCCATATTTATCATAATTAATTAAAAAATATTTAAACCTGCACTAATATGTCACCAATCCTTTCGATGCTCACAACGAAAATTTAGTGGTTTCATCCATATTTAACATGCATTTTGTGTCAATAATAAAAAACAATGATTTCAGCTACTGTCTAGAAGAAGCAACATCTCCTCTTACATTTACAATGTTGCAAATGAATTGCTTAAAAAAAGTAACTTTAATTAGAAAATATATGATTATATTGGGTCTTTTCTTGAATTAAAGTAGTATATTATTATTTTACCGATTCAAACTTTGATTTCAAACTAGTAGCGGTGACTATTACCAGCTTTATTAGAAGTATATGGAGTAATATAGACATAAAAACAAGCTTCTCAAATGAAACGAAACACAAAAAAGTTATAATTAAATTTAATGTAAAATTGAAACAAAACACAAAAAAGTTATAATATTAATATGATTAAACTTAATGCAAAATTTACACAGTTCTTTTGGGTGTGTTTGGATTTGGGGAAGATTGATGAGAGAAACAAGAAGAGAATTGAAGTAGTTTAAAGTTGTGAACTAGTTATTTGGAGATTGATATTAGATAGATAAATGGGAAGAACTTTGTTTGAGAATTGACATTAAGAATAGAAGATTGAAGAAAACTTCGTGTTGAAAAAGAGAAGTGGAATGAAATATTGTTTGGAGTTTTGAGGTTGAGAAGGGATGTTTGTTGAAAAATTTGCTTGGAGTTTGATATTAGGAGAAGTTTTTTTTTTTTTCTAATTTATTTATTATTAGTGTTATATGAGAAAATCGAGTTAACAACCAAATCAAGGTCTCATATTAAAAAAAAAAAAAAAAAAAAAACGTCGTCAATCTTTAGAAGATGAAAGCGCGTTCAATGGAGGGTGGAAAGTGTTGTTGATCCCCTTGAGGGAACGACACCCATCCTGTTAAGGGGTGAGCGACACTATGATCCCTCATGGGATCGACACCTGCCACTCTAAAGGGTAAGCGGTGTCACTAATCCTTCAAGAGATCAACGATCCAACTATGAGGATGGTCGACGTAGTCAAAGAAATCTCATCTCACTTTATAAGACCAGGTTGTGTTGTTTATAAGTGTAATTAACCAATAAGTGTTTAAATTGTCTATTGAGCCCTTCTGTAATACGTCATGGCCCTTTTAGTCATAATATTCTATAAATATAGCTTGTACTTCTTGTATCAATATATTGACTTACATTGACTCAATTGAGATAAACTCTTCCTCTTTTCTCTAAATCTTCATGGTATCAGAGGTCTCTTGCAAAACTGCAATTTTTTCTCTGAAATCCTTCTCATTCTTTCATCGTCTGTTTCATCTTCATCTACAATTTGCATCCGACTGATTGGGTTTTTCTTCAAAATTCATCACATTTCTATTTCTTGAACACTCATCGTCAATTAACCATGGCCGAATCTGGACATCAGACAAGTTCATCCTTGTTCTTATTAATGAACATCTGTAATCTAGTCTCCATTAGACTCGATTCTTCAAACTACGTGTTATGGAAATTCCAAATTGGTCCATTACTTAAAGCACACAAGTTGTTTCGATTTCTTGATGATTATTTCCCTGCTCCACCAATGAAAGTTGAAATCGATGGAAAGAACACTGATAATCCCGAATATGCGGCTTGGTTTGAAACAGATCAAGCTATCATCACTCTCTTAAGCGTAACACTTACACAGAATGCATTGTCACATGTTATTGGATGTAAAACTTCAAAAGATGTAAGGAACAAGCTCGAACAACAATTTTCTTCTTCCACTCGTACCAATATCATCGGTTTCGAAACAGAGCTTCAGGGAATCACAAAGAAAGCAACAGAGACCATAAATTAATATCTCCAACGAATCCAGAATATCTCGCATCGTCTTGTGGCTAATTTCGTCGAAATAGATACAGAGGATCTTGTGATATACTGTGTTAATGGACTTCCCTCAACCTATAATGTCTTTAAGACATCTTTACGAACTCGTGGAAAATCTTTAACCTTTGATGAATTGCAAATCCTTCTACAAACAGAAGAACAAGCCATAGAATCTCAACAGAAGAAAGACAATGCTACATGATTCACCTCTTTAGCCATAAATGCAAATTTCGAAAATTCTAGAAGAGGTAACTAGCCTGGATCTTTTAGGGGAAGGGGACGAAATCCTGGTGGTCGAGGTAGAACTAATTCATCTCAAGGTTCTTTCTCAAATTTTACACCCTCTTCTTCAAATTCTTTTACACAATATGCACTCTCATCCTCACATTTGATCCCTGTTAATCAAGATTCTACAAGTCCATTAAACCGTGTTCGCTGCCATATCTGTGGTAGATATGGACATAATGCTCTAGATTGTGTTTATCGAATGAGCTATTCTTATCAAGGTCGCCATCCAGCTGCCAAGCTTGCAGTCATGGCAGTCTCGCATCAAACTCAAATCAGAAATACATAGACAACAAGAATCTGGTGTTTGGCTTTCAGATACATGGTGTAATGCACATTTGACACCAGATTTTGGTAATTTTACAATCCCTTCCCTATATACTGAAGATGATGATGTTATGGTAAGCAATGAGGATATATTGCAAATCGATAACAAAGGAAAAGGTTTTCTTTCGACTCCTTCATACTCCTTTAAACTTCTCAATTTACTACATGTACCTTCATTATCACAAAATCTACTTTCTGTTTCACAACTTTGTAAAGATAATAATTGTAAGATGATATTTGATGATCAACATTTTGAGATATAGGAAAAGAACACAAATAATGTTCTCTACACTAGTGAATGCAAGAGTGGGCTATATCCAGTTGACTCAGCTAAATGCTCTAATTCTCTCTATCAAGCTCACGCAGGTATCAAAACAGCAGCAAAAACTTGGCATAATCAGCTTGGACATCCTTGTCAATCTATATCGAATAATGTTCTAGGTCATATTGGTACCCCTGTAAGAATAGGTCTTTGTAAAGATTGTTTGACTAGACATATGTCAAAATAACCTTTTCCAACTTCTGTTTCTATTACTCATTTTCCTTTTGAATTGATACATTGTGAAGTATCGAGACCTTCTCCACATATTTCTATTAATGGGCATAAGTTTTTTCTTTCAATAGTTGATGATTATACTCATTTCACTTGGCTTTTTTCGATTGTATACAAATCTGATGTAACTCAAAACTTACTTAATTTTCTAAATCTTATAGAAAACCAACTTGATAGGAGAGTCAAAACCTTAAGAAGTGATGGAGGAGGTGAATTTGTTAATCATACTCTTAAAGGAATACTTGAAACTAAAGGAATCATACACCAAAAATCATGCACTCACACTCCACAACAAAATGGTATAGTAGAAAGGAAGCATAGACATATAATAGAAACTTCAATTTCTCTTTGTTTTACTTTTAAGGTCCCTTCTAACTACTGGAATTTTACTTTTACTACTGCTGTTTATTTGATAAATCGCCTTCCATCTCCAACTCTTAAGTATAAACACCTATGAACTTCTATATAATAAATCTTCTAACTATACATCTCTAAGAACTTATGGTTGATGTTGTTATCCTTTTATTCGACCCTATAATGCTCATAAATCGGAAGATAGAACTATTTCCTGTCTTCCTTGGAGACCCTGCAGGTTATAAGGGATATATTTATTATGATCCACATCACAAACGTTTATATATATCTAGACATATTATCTTTGATGAAAGCTTGTTTCCTTTTTCAAAATTTTTTACAGATTCTTCAATCGTTACTATAAGTTCAAATCAAAATGCCCTTGTTTTTATACCACCGGTTCTAATACATTCAACTTCCGATCAACCAACTTTTTGTGTTTCTAGTCTTCAAATAAATGAAGTCATTCCTAACAACAGTGTTTCTCTACTTACTACTACTCAATCATCCGTTCCTATCACAACAATTACTATCGATATTGTTCAACTTGAAGAAAATCAACACGGCCAATCTTCTACAATTAGTGAAACTCTACCTACTGATCAACATCAAAATCCCATCTCAAATACATCAGATCCCTCAGTTATACCTACCATAGCTAATCCGTAAAACATTCATCCTATGCAAACAAGAGGAAAATCAGGCATAACCAAACGAAAGGTTTTTGTTGCTATAACAGTCACTACATCTATTGAACCAGCATCCTTCACACAAGCATAAAAAATACACAAATGGAGAGAAGCAATGACAGATGAATATCAAGCTTTAATTTCACAACATACCTGAGACCTGGTACCACATCCACAAGGAAAGAATATCATCAGCTGCAAATGGATATACAAACTCAAACATCACCCTGATGGGTCAATTGCACGACACAAAGCAAGGTTAGTTGCTCGCGGCTTTGATCAACAAACTGGAATAGACTATTTTGAGACCTTCAGTCTAGTAATTAAAAATCCCACTATCCGCATTATATTAGCTCTAGCAGCATCCTTCAATTGGAAACTATGACAGTTGGATGTAAAGATTGCCTTCTTCCATGGAGACCTTCTTGAGGAAGTTTGTATGTCTCAACCACAGGGCTTCATTAATCCTCAGAATCCACAAGCTATTTTTTGACTCTGCAAATCTTTATACGAACTTAAACAAGCACCTCGAGCTTGGTTCACTTGCTTCACATCCAATTTTGGTGAGCAGGAGTTTCATCCATCACCATCTGATCCTTCACTGTTTATTCGGCGAGTTTCTAGCTCCATAACGTACCTGCTCCTATATGTTGACGACATCGTTCTTACAGGTAATGATCCACAATACGTAGATGAGCTAGTCTCTACTCTTTACAAGACATTCGAAATGATAGATCTCGGTTCTTTAACATACTTTTTAGGCCTTGAAATTAAACATTTGGCAACTGGAATTTTTGTTACACAGACTCGTTATGCTCAAAATATATTGGAAAGATTCGAAATGCTTACTGCCAAACTGTGTTGTACTTCGACTACAACGAAACTCGACTTAACGGAATCCATAAAATGCTCTGCAGCTGATAGCACAACCTATCAAAAAATCGTGGGAACTCTACACTATTTGACATTTACACGATCGGATATTACTTTTGTTATGGGATGAGCATCACAACACATGAACAATCTAACTGTTGACGATATGATAGCCGTTAACAGGATTCTTCGCTATATTTGGGGTTTGTTATCAATCTTCCTTCATTACAAACCAAGTAGCCTTCATATTCGAACCTTTTCTGACTTCGATTGGGCTGGTGATACAACTGATAGAAGATCGACCACTGATTTTGTAATTTTTCTTGGCGAGAATCATGTATCTTGGGTTTCTTAAAGCAAATCATCGTCTCTTGCAGCTCAATGGAGGCTGAATATCGTGCTCTAGCTGTGACCTCGGCTGAAATCTGGTGGATTGTTCAATTGCTTCGTGATTTGTTCGTCAACCTCCAAAATCCCCTTTTGTTGCTCTATGATAATCAATCGGCCCTTCAGCTCGCAAGAAATCTAGTTTTTCATGGCCGCACTAAACATGTAGAATTCGATTATCATTTTGCAAGGGAAAAATGTGCAGTTCGTGAACTCAACCTTCAATTCATCCCAACGTTGAACAACCAACAGATCTTCTTACAAAATTGCTATCAACACATCGGCTCTGCTATTTACGGTCCAAACTGCAACTTTCGTGACTTCTCAGCTGCGTTTGAGGGGGGGATATAAGTGTAATTAACCAATAAGTGTTTAAATTGTCTAGGCCTTTCTGTAATACGTCATGACCCTTTTAGTCATAATCTTCTATAAATATAGCTTGTACTTCTTATATCAATATATTGACTTACATTGACTCAATTGAGATAAACTCTTTCTCTCTTCTCTAAATCTTCATTGTTGATCCCTCAAAGGAACACCAAACTATGCTATAAAGCAAAGTGTAATGTTAAAAGTTATACATTAAAAGAAAATATTAAAATGTCGACAACCGTTACAAACATTAAAAAAAAAAAAAAAAAGTTGAGAAAAATAATTTATGAATGAAAAAGTTATATCATTTAAGTGAAATAACTTAAATAAATCGTGATGTCGAACTGGATTACCATCAAATTGTAAGATCTAGATTCGAAAAACAAAAATAATAAACACAAATAACAATCGCGCAAGCTTTTCGCTTCGGGATTGGAGAGACAATCACAACAATTTCTCTAAAACACTTTCCTTTATTTCTCAATTAAACTTTCTCTATAACTCTCTACACAACTTTTCCACTCTTCACTCTCTTTTGCTCTACGATTGTCTATACAATTCACAATGAAGGAACTCTTTATTTAAAGTCTATTACAAACTTGGTCTCCAAGTTCTTTCCATAAGTACTTCTCACTAATTGCTAAAAGAATAAAATCTACTAATTCCTTAATTACTCTCCTAAATTGACAATCCATTAATTCCTTAATTGTCTACCTACTAATTCCTAAATTAATTATTCCATATTCCAAAAATACATTTAAGTTTATTCCAACAAAACTCCTCCATAAACTTAAATGCTCCTGCCATCCGCCATGCCAATCATCTTCTTGAATTTCTCGAACAATACTTTCGGCAACGACTTTAAAAATATCCGCAACTTGTTCCTTGCTCGCTTCAACGCTTTTCAATGTGAATAAATCGACTCCTCCATGAACCGATTAACAATGCCAACACTTAATGCGAGAGCCGTTCTCACAACAGGAGCAAAAACTTCATCATAGTCAATTCCTGACTTCTGCTTGTATCCCTTTGCAACAGACCGAACTTTGTCCTGCTCTATCTTTCCTTGCGCATTCATCTTCTTCTTGAATTTCCACTTCACACTAATCGGCTGACTTGCATTTGGCAATTTTGTCAGCTTCCATGTATCATTGCGCTCTATTGCATTAATCTCTTCATCCATTACGGTTTGCCACTTCTTGTCTCGCACTGCTTCCTCAAAGTTAATATTTTCTGCATCTACTAAAAGACAAACAAGATGGACCTCATTTGTCGCATCGTACGATTCTTGCAAACTCTGCATTCTAGGTTGTTACAGTTCTTCTTTTTCTTCTTCAATTGTTGCAAACTCTCTTGGCATACTCGTTGATGCAACGACAGGTAATTCTCCAACTTTGACGCTGACTTCCATCAAATTGTTCCTATCCCATTCGCTTTCTTCATTTACTCGCAAACACTTTTCTTGTATGCTTCTCAAATTCAATTTATACATGCGATTTCTTCTCATCTCTACTCGAGCGATTAAACGCTCTTTCTTGTCCCTCA
>JBBMKA010006413.1:0-10300 GCA_037833695.1 Sechiopsis laciniata | reverse complement strand
TTTATAACTACTCAATCATTTCTAACCACTCATTTTTAATCATTCCTTTCAAATCAATCAAAATCTTTCATTTTTAACCGTTCATTTTTAATCCTTTTTTTTAACTACTAAAAATAACTACTCATTTTAAATCTACATCCAAACAAGATTTTGACTCTAACACCTCTACACAAAAACTACATTCAAATGAGTTTTTTGTACAACTCTCAATTTTTAACTACTCGATATAATTCTTCAATATAACTCATTAACCTAAATCCTACCTAAATATGTCAAACAAACACCCCCCATGGGATTTTACAATTAAATTTACTCGTGAGTTTCAAACCTAAGACTTCAAAGAGATGATATCTTGGAGACACTAAACTTCTACCGACGAGGTAGCCCCTTCAGGGAAGGTAACAATTCTTTTAGTTTTTTGTGTCAGGTTTGTTTTTTGTTATTTCGTAAGGAGTGTGGATCGAGAGAAATAGTAGACATTTTAGAGTGGTGTACAAGACTTTTAGAGGAGGTGGTGAGATTGTTAGTGCATCCATTTGTCAGACTTTTTGCAATTATTAGCTTTGTATCGTTCTTTTATTTTTATTTTTTTGAAAACGAGAAAATCAGAGTTTCACTCCACTATACCCAGGTAACCACGCCCGTCTCTAGGCCAGGCACCAGGAGACATCGAAGGAATGAAAATACGGGAGGTGTTTACAAATTAATGTCATAGGTGAGTCTCAAACTTTGGACCTTTTTATTTTTTATTTTTTGATTATTCTATTTGTAGTATTCTTTTAGATTGAAGTCCTTCCTTATATGTAGTTGCAGACTCCTTTTATAGACTTGGTTTTCTGCCGGCACTTGTATGTGAGGGTATGAACTTTCATTGAAATGGCTTTCTTTGAGTGCTTATGAGCTTTTTAAAACACTTAGAAAGTCCTTCCAAACTGGCGGTTAATTGCATGGATTTCTTCAAGTTTGTTGAGGAGGTTTTTGCATTTTTACTAAAAGTAATAAAGATATCATGACATGACTCAAATACAGTTAGTTTATATAACCCGAGGCTCATCAACGTTAACAGATGCTAATCAATCGGTACTTCTATAGTCAGAAAAACAAAAGTAGATAGGTACCTGAGTCGAGCCAAGCATGTAAACTGCCGAGTAGTGACGGCCATGGATGAACATGTCAGCCAACATGGCAAGCGGAATGGTGAGTGACATGCCCAACGTTGCCACCAGCGGTGTAGTCCATACGACGCAGAGTGCCCTGGATACAAAAGAAAAGGTTCAATGTGAGGAGGAATTGTTCCCAAGTGAATAATACACTGGAGTAGGCTGAACTCGATTCGACATACCAGAAGTAGTCGGAAAGTACGCTTCCGATAAAGCCATTAGCGAGAACTACTTCTTCTGTCCTAAGAGAGTGAGGAATCGAGAACTTGGGTTCGATTCCCAAGGCTGTCAATGGCCAAACTGAAACAAAATTGAAATAAGAAAAAACAAATGAACAAAGGAGCCTCAATTGACTACATTTTGTAATTAACAACATCGAACTATTATGCTTGTTTTGCTCATTTGTAACTTTTCATTTTTCAATGAAAGTTTTCGTTTCCTATAAAAAAAGGAGCCTCAATTGAACACATTGTCTCAAATCAGATTGTTTTAACATATCAAATAATTAACCAGTAGAAATTTTAAAGATATAATGCTTCACCCAGCCATTTATGCTTTTTGACAGAGATGCCTCTAAAATTTGAAATGCCAAGTTTCAATGTCAATGCCTTTGGTGGGCTATACACCACTAAATCATTTGGTAATGGCAAATGAGTAATGTATTTTCATCAGTCATTTCAAAAGTATCTTTCACACAGAGACCACCTGTTCATTTAAGAACTCTTTTCTACTGATAATGTCTTTTTAGTTCAACATTAAAGGAATAGAGGAATTCAAACTCATGACTTCTTAGACTATGGATACACACTTATGCCGTTTGAACTATTGATCTTGTTAGCAGACTCTTTTCTACATAACAGTCAAATATAGGATTAAAAATTAACAGATCTGCCAACTACCGAAAGCAAGCTTAATATCGTCCAACATGGAACACACCCGGTCATGCATCTAGGCAAAATGTATCACGTAAAATGCACCACTTCTCAGCAAAGACCTTCTTATTAATTAAAAATAAAAATAAAAAAGGTACAATGTAGGGGTCATGACAGAGGGAGCCCTCGCAAAAAAACCTAAAAGAACGCTTTCTAATTGTTATTCTCATGCAAAGACTAAATCCCAATCTCATGAGCAAGCGTTTCAAAAATGCTAAGGAAAACTTTCCAAATCCAATTTTGGTATCTTAAGGAACATATTGAAAGAAGCATTTGAAATGCGAACATTGCATAAATTTATGCACTCTATTTAATGGATTACAGATAAGAATATCAATAATCTTACTTACCTAGCCACCAAAGCGTAACAAGTGTGAAAAGACCAATGTATCCAAACAATTTTTGTACATCAATCCTCTCTCCTTCTTCACCAGCAAACTTTTTGAGAAGCACTACACCAGAAATCAATAAGCTAGTCAAATCAATAGTTATACACAAATCTGAAAAATAACAAGAAGGATACACATTTATTACCAGTAAATAGCCCATATGAGACAGCTGAGAGTAGGCCAAAAAGATCTCCAATGAGAGAGTGTTCATTGCTGCACCAGAATATTATCTATCAGAAATAACAAAATTCCTTAGGGGGTGATTGGATTTAGAGGTTGAGGGAGGAGAGGAGAAGAGATGAGAAGAGAAATTGTCAACCCCGTGTTTGTTTTTCGTACATCACAACCTCTCCCAACTCCTCTCAACTCCTCATCAATTCATTATCAAACATCACATCAAACATCTTATTTAATTATATTAAATTTTATCTAATTTTTAACTTTTTTATTTTTATTTTTTCAATTTTAACATCACATCAAACCTGTTATTTAATTATATCAAATATATATATAATATATATATATATATATGTATATATATATATATATATATATTTATATATATGAAATAAACATCACATCCACTCACATCAATCTCCCATCTCCTCTCCTCTCATAACACCAATCTCCAAACAAGTCTCCAAATCACTCAATTTCCTCTTCATTTCTTCTTCCTCTCCTCCCATCTCTTCTACTCCCCTAAACTCCAAAATCCAATCACCCCCTTAGATAGCAAGGCTATCACATACTCGTTACAAATGACATATCGGGAGTTATCGATAAGTTGATAACATAGGCTATAGCTTGCACCCCACCACCGAGGATTTTACCATAGATAAGATTTATGGGTTTAGCAATGGTTATAATGATGGATTAGTTTATTTAGTAAAAGTGTTGAATCATATTCACTCATCAACACAAAAGCTTAAACTGATGGGTAGGAGCAAATTTAATTATATCAACCAATACTCTCTCTCGCGTGGGCTTGGAACGACTCGACAGGACCTCCTACTCTGTAATTTGCCATCCAGCTTGACTAATGAAGGCAGAAATTACATCAATCAACCATAAGGTACATAATTCAAGCCAAGAGCAATTTTGAATGATGAGACAAAATTAAGTGGAACTCAAAAGAACGCGTGCCACATACTCATCAGCAGTTAGTTTTGACTCATCAGCAGCCCAAGTTTTACCAAGAGTTGTCATAACAACACCAGCCATACTGACGAAGACAGCGACGACTTTGACCATATTTAATGAATCTTGGCCAAGGGCAGCACCAATGAACAGAGTAAAAAGTCCAGAAGTAGAGGATAAGACTGTTGTACTGGCGACACTTGTCCGTGCAAGTGCAGCATTTGATAGATACTGCAAAAAGAAGAAAGTTTTAGGAACAACCATCAAAGGTTTTTATTGTGATTGCAGAAATTTGCACATTAAGGATGCAGATGAAAGAAACATAAAGACCGTTCAATATAAATGATTTACAGCAATGCCTCCACATGAAAAATTACGAGACCAATGTTATCACATGTAAATTGAGACTTCTCGATAAAGAATCCAACCACATCATCCAACTTTCCTCAAACCATACACTGCTTAGCACAATCTTTACAATCTGAACCATGATAGGAGAATAATACCTAAAACAAACCAACTACCATGAATAAATTTACTCATTGCCCGACGGCATCTGATACCAAAGTGTGCATGACTTGGTCGCATTTAAGGGCAGCAAGGAGACATCACATAATGCGATAGGAATTGAACACCAAAGAATTTTATTCTTTTGTTGACACATTACATGACCCCATGCATATTTCTAGAATAGGATTGAGAACATTTCATTTGTGGGGAAATCTCTAACTTGCAAATTATAAACAAACAATTAGGAGAGTTCTTGCAAAAATTAAAAAAGAATACCCAATGTACATGCAAAAAGAAAACACTTGAAATCATGTCATTCATATTGAGTACCACATACATATGCTTAAGTTTTTTTTTTTTTCGATATTTGTGATTGCCCGGGCCAGCTTGCATGCACCTCGACTATTGTCACGGGACATACCACCGACCCGACAGAAGTTTTTTTTTCTCTTTCGATATCTGTGACTGTCCGGACTAGCTTGCGCACATCTCGACTATTGTCACGAGACATACCACCTAACCCTACAACATTAGATGTCAAGAAAACCAGCAAGAAATTAACTCCTAGGTAGATACCACCTAATCGTACATAAGTTTTTTTTTTTTCTTTTGATATCTATGATTGTCTGGGCCAGCTTATACACACCTCGACTATTTTCACGAGACATACCACCCTACAACATTGAATGTCAAAGAAACTTGTAGGAAATTAATTTCTAGGTAGGTGGCAACCATGGATTGAACCCATCACATCTTAGTTCTCCAAGGCACTCTAGAGCCTTTTTAATAGACCAAAATGCCATTAAATTAGACAATAGTCCATTCGAGCCAAATAAAAAAGCCATAGATGAGTGTTAACTTGCCTCGGTTACAAACCAGATGGGGGCAATGTAAAATCCATATGCAGCAACTTCCTTGTTTGAAAGGACTTTCTCTTGTTTCAATAGATACGGATCATCTTTGTTTCTAGGAACCAGGGGGCTATCTTCAGAACGAGCTGACAAATCAGCATCGCTGTCTTTTCTAGCAAAACTACTATCAAGTTCCACATCCAAGTTTGTCTCTGCTCCACTTTGTTTTAAAGCAGAAGAGTGGTTTCTTACCAAATTACAAAACCAATCCTTAAGGAATGCTATTGGGAGGTAAACTACCATGAGAGAAGCTCCAAGATACGTTATGGCAAAAGGCTGCTTATAAGCAGTAAAAATGTCCTGCAAAGAAAGGGAAGCAAAAAATAAGAAAACAAACTAAACTAAGCCTTGATCCTAACTTACATAATAGCAAAAGTTGATCAAATTTTAGAAACATTGAGATGATCATACATGGAACACCAGTTCAAATCCCCCTACCCCAATTGTTGTTGAATTAAAAAAGAAAGGCTCCATGTCTTCTAAACAAATGTCACCATTGAAACACCAGTGAGCTATCAGGAGGGTAAAGAAAACACTAATGAACTATACATAATAACCATATAAGATAACTACTAAAAAAGGTGAAATCCACCGACTATCATTTGACAGCTTTGAAATGGAAGGCCTAGAAGAAAATATCAAGTCCTTAGCAGCATCCTAATTTCCGGATCTCTAAAACAGGTCAACAAATCTTTGAAACACGTCAGAGTCTCTTATCTACAAGAAACTGTCGGCACTTGTCGCCATTACATCCAAAATCCCAAGACTCTCAGCTTAAATTCAAAAAATTCAAACATGGTAAAGGGAAAACCCAAACACACAACAAACCATTCAGCAAACAAGCTCAAAATGCCCAAGAAAAAATAGAATCTCAAAAGAAAATGCAAAACAAAGTTCCAAGATAAGCAAAATAGCATGTGCATTTCAGCAAGAATGTACCAAAATCATTCTACCATTGTAACTCAAAACCCCAAGAATCCCAACTCCAATTCAATCAAAATTCCAAAGTCAAACAGGGTAAAAGGAAAACCCAAACACAACAGCAAGCAAACAATTCTGCAAACAAGCTCAAAATGCTCAAGAAAAACAGAATCCCAAAAGAAAATGCAGAACAAAGTTCCAACCCAAGAAGCAAAATAGCATGTACATTTGAGCAAGCACAAACTTGCCCACCATAAAAATTCCAACTATCCAACAAACTCAGAGACCAACAATCCCTCAAAAGGGAAAGTTCACAATGAATTAAGCTCCAAGCATCTCAAGATCTACCACTTTCAACTCAAGAACCAAAACTAAACAAAAAACGAAAGAAACACAAACCTGGGTCACTTCGGCTGAGGTTACCCATATAATCACAACAGTCCCAATGAGGAACAACCCAGCCTTATACCTCCAACCCATCACGAAAAACACAAAACCCAGATAGAAAAATCACAAAATTCGAAAAGGGATCGCAGATCTTCAAGCTCTATTCAAATTTCAGTGGCTATCAATGGGAAATCGAGAAACTGGGCGGATCTTGAAGGGGGAAGGGGTTGGTGAAGAAGAACAATGGAGCAGAGAAAATGGGGATTTAGGTTGTAAAATGGGTGGATTGTTAAAGAAGAGAAACGCAGAGAGATGAAGATGATATTGAAAAATGAAGAAGAAGATTTAGGAATTAAGTTATCGATGGTTACTTTTGATCTATATCCCTCTTTTAGCTCGCTCTTCGTTCCTCGCTCTTCCAACCTGTCCTGTTTTTTGTTGCAATTTCGTCAGCGCCAAAAAACCGACGATCATTGAATTCCGCGTTTCTTGCGCTTCGTTTTATCTGTAAATTTCTTGTATTTTTATTTCGAGGGCGTGATTCAAATTATGTGAATTAGATGGACATAAAAATTTAGGTAAATCTTTCTCTTTAAAAATGGGTTTCCAATATTTTTTTTTTTTTAATAACGGCTCCTTTTAACATCTTATATGAAGACGGAATGACAGGGTGGGTGGACAGTTTCATTATTTGGAATATTCCAGTTTAATATTATGGTTGCAGGTTCGATCTTGAAAATTGGTATTTTCCTCTTTACTTTAATAGTTGTTGAGTTAAAAAAAAAACCGATTTTCAAGCTCAAACTCGTGATTGAAATGGATTAACACCAAACAAGTTAATCAACTGCATCACCGACTCATTCAATCATTTTTCTTATGTTTTTCATTTTGAATAAAAATTCAAAATGTATTTTTAAAAAATATATAATTTATTATGGAAACAAATATATTACAAGACAACGAAAAAATAAGACTAAAGGCTCTACCATAATAAATTTGACCCATCAAATTTTGTTAAGGCTCATAAGAGCCCAAATAAAAAATATAGCTCAACAACTACAATCTACTAGAAACGAAGGCCACGACCTGTACATCCCCCAAAATGGAAGATGCCCAAGTCTAGGCTTGACCCCAACCTTTCTTTACTTTCATGGCTCTAACTATTTTACATTGAATTTTAATAAAATATTTATGAGTATAGATGTCTACTATCGAAGAAATATGGATAGAGAATACAGTACCCGTCCCATTTAACTTACGAGGAATTTCCTATCGATCACTCTCACATTCCTCGCCTGGGCGAGGATTCATTGTCCGTTAGGAGCGAGTCCCACGAGAAAAATGAACATCTCTATTTATGAGAAATTTCATTGAGACTTGTGATTTTGGTTGTATTTAATGAGTTGTATTTAATGCATACAAGGTAACACCACTTAGTTAATTGTTAGGAGAAGACTACAATACATGAGCTATAGAAACATACTTAAGAATTGACCTTCGAACCGAAAAGATCGATGGCCTGATAGTTTCATTGAATCCAGTTCACACCATAGTCACGAGTTCGATCCATAAAATTGGTATTCGGCTGCAGTTGTACCTTCTTAATAGAGTTTATGGTCCCCCTCCCCATCTTCTACTAAAAAAAAGAAAAAAAAAACGAGTTTCGTTACAAAAGACCTTGAAATTACAAGTCAACCATGGGCAGTTAAACTAAGACAAATCCAAAATCTCTCGATGGTGCGAAGACAGCACAAGATCAAAATGGTTTGACCTTAAAAACCTTGTGGACTAAATAGATCTGCCATTCATCGATGAAATCATGCAGAAAAAATCCCTACAAAATTTAAACTTCGGCCAATGAAACCATAAGATCCTGGGGAACATTAAAAAATAGTAGAGATTTCAAATTTTCATTTTTTTAATCTATATTTTATTTTATTTTTTTCAAAAATTCATTTTTAATCTATATGTTCAAAATTAATTATTTTCAATACAATCCAAGTTTTGTACAAAATTGCCAAAAGGAGGTAGTATCATTTTTTACCTAATACTATGAGGGGTGTTTGTTTACCATATTTAAGGAGTATTTAACTTGGGGATTTATTTTGAAGAATTATTTTAAGTAGTTAAAAATTGAGAGTTGTAGCCAAAAGTTTGTTTGGATGTGGTTTTTGTGTAGAGAAATTAGAGTCAAAATCTTGTTTACATATAGATTTAAAATGAGTAGCTATTTTGAGTGGTTAAGAAATAAATTCTTAAAATTAAGCTATTTTGATTCATTTAAAATGAATGATTAGAAATAATTGAATAGTTATAAATGAATAATTAAAAATAAATGATTAGAAATGATGAATTATTTTTAAAAATAAAAAAGAGAAGGAGTTAGTAAAAACTCGTTTGGATATAGGTTTTCAAGAAGAGGTTAATAAGCTTTATTAATTTTAGAAAAGAATTTGGATGTAGCCCGGGATGCACCCCCACCATGATGTTATCCATGTAGAGCCACACATCTTCTTTTTTCTTTTAATTTTTTTATAATAAATATATATATTAAAAAAAGATGAGATATGTGGCATCAAAGATGCCTATGGGTGACATCACGAAGCTACACCCAAATTCTTCTCTTAATTTTATACTTAGACGCATGCTTTATACTCATGAAATACACATGTATATTTACATTGTTGATTTTTTAAATTAAAACTGTACATAATTATTCTAACATTTATTAAAATTAAAATTAAATACTATAACACTTAGTAATTAAAACATGTAAACTCAGCAATCGTTATATGTATCTTTGATATAAAAGTGGTGATTTCGAATTTCTCAATTTCAAATATTGTTTTTGTACTAAAAAGAACAATAATTTTTTTTTTTTAATAAACAATATTTAGAATGAGGTTTCAAATATGTAACATCTTACTTAATTATTAAGTTATACGTGTACATAGATATCGTTGAGCTACAATTTTTGTTGGCGCCCTTAAATTGATTAAACATAATTGAACATAGTACTCTTTAGATAATTTAATATAATTTAATTGGTTAAACATGTACATATAATTTAACTGCATTAGACGTATATCAAAGCACGAGATTTAATTTCCACATCAACAGTTTGAACTAAAAAATGTATGCATTATTTTAAATAGTAAACTCACTTTGTTAAACGAAGCAAAAATATTTTATTTAGATCCTTTGTTTTGGGTTCTAATTTATGTTTAGCCAATGTAATTTGAAAAACTGTCATAAAAACAAAAAACACTCATTGTTAGAGGAAAATTTGATTATTTTTAAATTTTAAAAAATTCATGACAATTAATAATTATCATAAAAAATTCCATTTTTATAAATTAATTGTTATAAATTTATGACATTTGTTTAACTGTCATAAAAAATAGAGATTAGTAATAACTATCATAAAAAATATATTAAAGTAAAAAAGATATTTACTGATCAAAATTCCTAATTTTAAACCCTAATTTTTCTCACCCTCTTATGTTCTACACGAAGCGTAAAATCTCCCCCCTCCCCCTACTCCGACGTCTCGCGATTTCAGTTAAAAAATCCCACTCTCCCTCGAAATTTCAAGGCTGTGATTTCCATTCTGATCAGCTAATGAAACTTCAAATTTCTTTCACAAACTTGATTCCCTCTATTTGACTTATCCCTCACTGGGTCCTATGAGTTTCACCTTCATTTTAGGTGCAAACACTCAGGGTGTGTTTGGCCCCCCAATTATGAAACGAGCGGGTAGGTTATCTTAACTTAACCCACGTTTGGGGGGCCGATATCATAAACGGGCGTTTATGGCTTAGTCCACGAGCCTCTTCATCTCACACGCCGCCCAGGGTTGTATGCTAAATGCCGCCTTTCTTTTTTTTTTTTGAATTTGGGATTCTCTTGGTTTTCGTTGCTTTGAATGAAAGAAAATAGCAATGACACAAACA
>JBBMKA010006412.1:0-10302 GCA_037833695.1 Sechiopsis laciniata | reverse complement strand
GATTAGTACTAATAAACGAGATATGACGATGACAAGAGATATCAGCTAATCAAAAGCAAACCCGGGGGTGAATTAGAGTTAAACAATCACTCATGATTAACTTGTGGACTAAGCTCACAGCTTGCCACCGCGAACCGGGGATGCAAATTCCTTAAGAACTAGGATTATTCAGTACACACAAAAATTTAAAGACCGTTGTACCAAAGTTACTTGTCGACATTAATGATTTGGGAACTAATGGTGCATGAAGTAAACATTACCTACTAACAAGTAAACTCTAAGATAGAAATTAAACCATGCAATAATGTTAATGCTGACTAATGCAAAGATCTCATGTAAATGCAATGCCAAAGAAAAGAAAGTACTGAAATGGACCTTTCAGAACGGAGGATCGTTATCTGGTGGCGGAAATCTTGGGAGACGAGGAAGGCTGCCGATATGTTCGTGGAATGCGTAGATGTTATTGATTTGTCTGCTGGTATTCATCATCATGGCTCGGTGCTCTTCTTCCCTTTTCCACTGTTGCTCTTGCCTCCTTCTGTGAGTTTCCTCACTTACAAAGTAATTTTCGGCCTGGGTAAAGAAATTCTCAGCTCTCGTCATAAACTGCTGCTGGCGTTGATAATGATCATCCATGATGTGACTCTGCTCCTCTCCAAACGCCATATGAGCCGTTAAATCCGCATGGAGTGAATCGAGGGATGACCGGAAATCGGAGAAGTCCCATGTAGAAGTACCTGCATCAGAAGGCTCACCAAAAAACATAGAAGGTTGTGGAGGTTCTGGTGCCTGGTCTGGGATGTGTTCTGGGGCTTGTTGTGGGGGTGGTACAAAGGGTTCATGTTGGGCTATATTGGTCATCCTCCAATTTTCAACTTGTCTAATCGTGGTCCTTTGAGGATTAGGGAGTGGCAATGGGGGTTGATCTCTCAAATTCAAACAGAAATTTCCTCGAATATTACAAATCATTTTCATAGATAAACATGCATTCAGATCAATTGTAGTAAGATTTCCTTCCAAAGCATTTAAACCACTCAAATCTTTTCCTAGGGCCAAGACCATATGCGTAATTAATCCTCCTGGCACGATGTCCCCAGATGAACTTTTTCCTAATTTGACCAAATGTCTGACAAAATGTGAACCTGTGTCTAAGTGAACCGAATTAAGCATTGCCCATAAAAATAATAATTCACTTTGTCTCACTACCCCATCACTCTCTCCTCGACCAAAAATAGTTTTTGTCATCGTCCTATGAATATATCGAAGTACAGGGTTCTGGAGAGTAGATGACTTTGACCTAGAAGAATCATACTGCCCTTGATCTATAGAAATTTGCCTCCAAAATTGATGTTCAATGAAATCCCTATGAATTCTTCTCTCTCCTCCTCTAGGCAATCCATAACAATCATTAAATTGTCCTAAGGTCATCACATATTCCTCATTAAATAACCTAAAAGAAATTCTTCCTTCTTCACAATTTCGCCCTGTCAATATCTCCGCATCCACCGAACTTAAAAATTCTAATGTTATTTTTGGATAAGTGGGATAGCGTAGACTCATTAAATGTTCCCATCCTACATTAGCAAACATCCAGAAAACATCCTCCTTAATTCCTAAAGTTTCTAGAGCATATTCGTCAATGTATCTTGTAGGCACTATTTTTCTCTTAATCAAAGCATTAAAACGAGTTTCTTGTTCGCTATTACGAAATCTTATGCCAAAAGAGTTACCTTCGTTGCGTGTTCTCCTCGATCTCCCTCCTTGAGCTGCGGTAGAAGGTGCTTCTCCTCTTCTTGTTCTCTTTGACATGATTTCTTCGCTTGAGGTTGAAAGAAAAACTCCTAGGAGATCTTCCTTGAAGCTAGTATGGCTTGATTTTTGAGCGGGGAAGAGAGCTGGAACGGGCGTGTAGAGAAGGTCTAGGGCCGGCACGGGTGAAAGGGAAAAAAAACTCATCGTTTAGCCTTTATAGACCCGCGGCACAGCCGTGTTGCCCGCCCGGCACGGCCGTGTCAAGTTCTGGATCGAAAAATTAGGGCTTTGAAAACGCCCGTGGTGACCGGCTCAGTGAGTGGCACGGCCGTGTCGAATGACACGGCCTGGCCGTGTTGTTCTCTGTGGACTACAAACCGGGTTTTTGGAACGCCAGTGACCCGACTCAGTACCTAGCACGGCCGTGTCGGATGACACGGCCCGCCCGTGTTGGACTCGGGAAAACCGACTCTGCAAAAACAGAAATCCAACAAATTAAAAGTAAAGATGCAACGAAAAATGCTAAAGGAAAAATATAAATTGAGCTTGGGTTGCCTCCCAAAAAGCGCTTGTTTTACGTCTTTAGCTCGACGCCTTATTCGTATTTGTTCGCTTTTATTCACAGGAGTGGGCTTCAGAAAGATCTAGCCTCTCCTTGGTTGCTTGCATGCCTTCTTGTGGTAAGTATTTTTTCAACCGTTGTCCGTTCACCTTGAATGTCCCCGTCGACTCATCAAAAATATCGATAGCTCCATATGGATAAACCTTCTGAACTCGAAAGGGTCCTGTCCACCTTGACTTAAGTTTTCCAGGAAAAAGTCTTAATCTCGAGTTGAAGAGTAACACTAAATCGCCTTCGTGAAATTCTCTCCGCATTATGTGTTGATCGTGCCATAACTTATTTCTTTCTTTGTAAGACTTGGCATTTTCATATGCATCGAGCCGTAGTTCATCAAGCTCGCTCAATTGGAGTTTTCTTTTCTCACCAGCCTTCTTTAGATCAAAATTTAGCAGCTGAATAGCCCAAAATGCCTTGTGCTCCAATTCGACTGGAAGATGACATGGTTTGCCGTAGACCAATCGGAAGGGTGTCATACCGATGGGAGTCTTATATGCGGTTCGGTAGGCCCACAGAGCATCATCAAGCTTCAAAGACCAATCCTTCTTCGTCCTTGACACTGTCTTCTCTAATATGGCCTTGATTTCTTTATTTGATATTTCAGCTTGCCCGTTCGTCTGAGGGTGATATGGCGAAGCTACTTTGTGCGTTACCCCATATTTTCGAAGAAGGGTTTCAAATTGCCTCTCAATAAAATGCGAGCCCCCATCACTTATCACTGCTCTCGGTATGCCGAAACGGGGAAATATAACATGCTTAAAGAGCTTGATCACTGTTTTGGCATCACTGTTGGGTGAGGGAATAGCTTCGACCCATTTAGACACGTAATCCACTGCTACCAGTATGTATGAATTATTGTAAGAAGGTGGAAAAGGTCCCATAAAGTCAATCCCCCAAACGTCAAAAAGCTCGACTTCTAAAATTATATTCTGGGGCATCTCGTTCCTTCGTGATATGTTGCCTGTTCTTTGACAGCGATCACATGTCATGACATAGTTCCGTGCGTCTCTGAAGATATGGGGCCAGTAAAATCCAGCTTGAAGAACCTTGGCCACTGTCTTATCTGTGCTTGGATGCCCTCCATATGCTGAAGAATGACAATGACTAAGTATATCCGCAGCCTCTTCCTTTGATACACATCGACGATAGATTAAATCTGCACCTCTTCTGAAAAGAAAGGGTTCATCCCATACGTACGACTTCAAGTCAGCGAAAAATCTCTTTTTCTGGTGAAAGCTCATGCCAGGAGGCACTATACCGCAGGCTAGGTAATTCGCAATGTCAGCATACCATGGTGCATCAACTTGTTTCATTGCCAATAACTGCTCGTCTGGGAAGAATTCGTTTATGGCCAGCTCTCTCTCACCTCCTGTAGTTGTTCCTAATTGGAGTCTTGATAAGTGATCTGCTACAACATTCTCCGTACCTCGTTTATCCCTGATTTCCAAATCGAACTCTTGTAGTAGAAGCACCCATCGAATAAGTCGTGGTTTGGACTCTTTCTTACTGAGCAGATATCTGATCGCAGCGTGATCCGTGTAGACTATTACTTTAGACCCAATAAGATAAGACCGAAACTTGTCAAATGCGAAGACTATGGCCAAAAGCTCCTTCTCCGTAGTCGCATAGTTCAGTTGGGCTTCATCTAGCGTCTTGCTGGCATAATAAATGGCATGTACCTTGCGGTCTTTTCTTTGCCCCAAAACAGCTCCTACAGCAGAGTCACTTGCATCGCACATTACTTCAAATGGCAAATTCCAGTCAGGTGCCTGTATAATCGGGGCTGTGATTAGTGCTTCTTTTAACCTGCAGAATGCATCCATACAAGATTCATCAAAACAGAATTCAGTATCTTTTGCAAGCAAATTAGTCAGGGGTTTAGAAATTTTAGAAAAATCCTTGATGAACCGCCGGTAAAAGCCTGCATGCCCCAGAAAACTACGCACTCCCTTGACGTTGATTGGAGGAGGCAACATCTTGATAACTTCAACTTTTGCTGTGTCCACCTCAATGCCACGATGTGAAATTAGATGTCCAAGTACAATACCTTCTCTTACCATGAAGTGACATTTTTCCCAATTAAGCATTAGGCTAGTTTCCTCACATCTCTGTAACACCTTAACCAAGTTAGCCAAACAGGTATCAAAATTAGTACCATATACAGAAAAGTCATCCATGAAAATTTCCATAATATTTTCAATCATATCAGAAAAAATAGCCGTCATACATCGTTGAAAAGTAGCTGGTGCATTACAAAGCCCAAAGGGCATTCTTCGGAAAGCAAATGTACCATATGGACAAGTAAAGGTTGTTTTTTCTTGGTCACTAGGATGAACTGAAATCTGATAAAAACCCGAGTAACCGTCCAAGTAGCAGAAATAAGAATGTTTAGCTAAACGGTCTAACATTTGGTCTAGGAAAGGGATAGGAAAGTGATCCTTTCTAGTTTCTTTGTTCAACTTCCGATAGTCTATACACATTCTCCATCCTGTAACTGTTCTAGTAGAGATGGGTTCGTTCTCAGAATTTCTAACCACGGTTATTCCTCCTTTCTTTGGTACTACGTGGACAGGACTTACCCACTCACTATCTGAAATGGGGTAGATGATTCCTGCATCCAATAACTTCAGGACTTCCTTCTTTACAACCTCTTGCATGTTAGGATTTAACCTCCTCTGGTGCTCAACTGAAGGTTTGTAGTTGGGTTCTAGTAAGATTCTATGCCTGCACAACATTGGGCTAATCCCCTTCAAATCATTTATCTTATATCCTATGACCTGTTTGTGGGATTTTAGGACTTTAAGCAATTTCTTAGTTTCAATACTATTGAGACTAGAATTAATAATCACGGGATATGTAGAGTTCTCACCAAGAAATTCATACCTGAGGGTCGAAGGGAGAGGCTTAAGTTCTACCTGGGGTGCGTCCGCATGATCTCCCTCATTATCAGTGTTACTGCTATCTTCTTCCTCCTGAGGGTTTAGTTGTGAGCTACTTTCAAGATTTTGCCCATTCTCGGTATCTATACTACTTTGTTCCGGTCCCTCTTCTGGTTCCTGCTTCTCATACGGTTCGAAACCATCAATCCTGCAACAAATATCAAAATTAGAAGGGTTCTTTACTGATTTTGATAAATCAAACTCAATTTTGTCGTTCCCAAAAGTTAGAGAAAGCCTGTGATTTTTGACATCAATGAGGGCCCCTGCAGTAGCTAGGAAAGGTCTCCCTAAAATGATCGGGATGCTGGAGTCTTCATCCATTTCCAGCACAACAAAATCTACTGGTATAATAAAATTTCCTACCTTTACCGGTACATCGTCTAGAACTCCTAGAGGGTACCTGACAGAACGATCAGCTAACTGCAAAGCCATAGTTGTTAGCTTAATATTTCCAAGATCTAGCTTTTTGCATAAAGACAGAGGAATCAAATTTACACTAGCTCCTAAGTCACAAAACGCTTTTTCAAAGCCGGCGCCTCCAATCATGCAAGGAATAGAAAAACTACCTGGGTCTTTTAATTTTGGAGTTACCCGGTTATTGATCAAGTCACTGCATTCTTCTGATAATGCTACTGTTGCTGGTCCTTCGATCTTACGTTTGTTGGACAGAATGTCTTTAAGGAACTTCGCATAAGTCGGCATCTGCTGCATGGCTTCCACGAAAGGTATGTTGACGTAGAGCTTTTTAATTACCTCGAGGAATTTCCCGAACTGTTCGTCTAGCCTTGCCTTGACTAACCTCTGCGGAAAAGGAACAGGTGGCTTGTACGTTCGGGTCAAAGGCTCTGGATCTTCATTTCTCTTTCCTTCTTCTGTAATCACAGCTTCTGGCACGGCCGTGTTGGGTAGCACGGCCTGCCCGTGTTGGGTGCTGGACTCCCATTCTTGACCCCCTGCGTTGCCTCGGACGGTCCTTCCGCTCCTCAAAGTCACTGAGTTGCAATGCTCCACCGGATTGACTTCCGAATTCCCTGGAAATCTGCCTGGCGTCCTTGGTGCTGCTGCTGCGAATTGAGCGAATTGGTTTTCTAGCATCTTGTTGTGACTCGCTAAATTGTCGACTTTTCCCGCTAGTTGCTTTATCGCTTCAGCATTGTTCTGGTGCTGTTGGTTAGACTCAGTGATGTGCTTCATGAAACCTTCATTCATTTTGCCCTGGCTCTCAATAAAGTTCTCCATCATACGCTCCAACTTGGACGTCTGGGCTGGTTGGAAACCTGGAGGTGCTCCGAAACTATTCTGCCCGGTGGAATTCGGGTTGCTTCTATATGAAAAGTTAGGGTGATTCTTCCATCCTGGGTTGTATGTTCCGGAGTACGGATTGTTGTTTTGTCCTCCAAATGGCTTCTGATTAAAGTTGTTGAGGGCTTCCACTTGTTCGAGTTGTGTACCTGCAGATGGGACACCTAGAATTTGACAGTTTGAGGCTGAATGTCCTGTAACACCACAAATCTCGCAAGGAACGTTAGTAGTTACAGCAGAGACATTAAAATTATCAAATTTTCTAGTTAAAGCATCAACCTTAGCAGCAAGAAGATCCATGGCACTTACCTCGTACTTACCTGGCGTCTTGGCTGGGTTCTCTCGTTCGGTAGCCCATTGGTGAGAATTCATTGCTACCTTGTCTATAATATCAAACGCCTCGTCCAAGGTTTTGTTCATCAGGGCCCCTCCCGCTGCAGAGTCAAGTGATACCTTGGTGGCATACGAGATTCCATTATAGAACGTATGCACCACAAGCCATCTCTCTAATCCGTGGTGAGGGCACTGCTGAAGTAATCCCTTAAATCTGTCCCAAGCTTCGAAAAGTGATTCTCCGTCTTTTTGTGTAAAATTTGTTATCTGGTGACGAAGATTGGCTGTCTTGCTTGGAGGAAAGTACTGATCAAGAAACCTCTGCTCCAGCTGCTCCCATGTTGCAATGCAGTCTACGGGTAAATTATGTAACCAAGCTCTTGCTTTGTCCCGCAGTGAAAATGGAAATAGCCGCAACCTGATCGCATCGGAAGAAGCTCCGTTCAGTTTCAGCGTCTCGCAGACTTCTAAGAAAACTTCCAGGTGTAAGTTGGGGTCTTCTGTAGGTCCTCCCCCAAACTGATGTTGTTGGACCATCGATAGCAGTGCTGGCTTCAGTTCAAAATTGTTGGCTTCGATAGGAGGTCTCCGAATGCTGGATCTCAGCCCCCTTGTGCATGGTGCTGCGTAATCCCTCAATGGTCTGTTCTCCCCTTGATCCGCCATAACAGGAATTTCAGGTGCGTCCTGTTGTAACTGCAATCGTCTTCTGGCTCGGAGCGTTCTCTCTATCTCAGGATCAATCGCCAAAAGGTCTCTAGTAGATCTGCGCATAAAACAAATAGAACTAATCCAAAAATCACAATCAAAAGAAAATGTCTAGATTAACAAAAATCACAATCAATCTAATGTTAAACAAATCCCCGGCAACGGCGCCAAAAACTTGATAGGCAAATTCCGCAAGTGCACGGTTGTCGTCAAGTAATAAAATATCGATCCCACGGAGATTTGGTAATCACTAAACGGATTATGATTTACGTGTTATCTAAACGTCAAAATTCAGTAAAAGCTAAACGAAGGCAACGAAAAACTAGGGTTTTCTAATAATCGGATTGGGTTAATCTCAAGATAATAGTTTCACCGCTTTAATGATTTCTCTAAATGCCATACCTTCTCTCTCTCCCTAAATTAGCCCTTGGTTGTTGTCTTGATGGATACCTTATGTCTATCCTATGATCAATTGACGACTCCCATTGGAGTTTCACCCAATTGTGTTTACCTAAAAGAATTGTACTCGTCACGGCATTCGAGCGTAGGTGATTATTATAAGCATTGGAATCCTGTCACGTGACTCCCGCCAACCTCCCTAGTCTTACTGCTCGAAGTACAAAACGAACTAAGTAAATTAATATAAGTCCAGGGATTAGACACAACTTAACTCTTTAGACCGGACTCCTTCCTTCATGACAGGTAACACACGAGACATTATCGGCTTTGGACCTTGTCACGTAGATCCCCGCCAGCCTGCATAGAAGTCCTATCACTACTAATGGAAGGACGAATCTAAAGATGGAAATTGGGGTTCTAGAATCAAGGGTTCACAGTTACGTTCATCCCCTCGACTTCCTAAGATAAAGCGAGACGTTCACCAAATCCACATCAAAAACTAACAACGCGAAAGATAGAGAAAAGATAAGTACTTTATTTAAACGAAATCATAAAAGGGTTACTCCTACTATCGTGAGATTACAAGGAACTACTCCATAGATTGGAGTTTAAAACAAGACATAATGTATGAAAAGCAAGAAACAAAACTAGAAACGAAAGAAACAAGTTCACCCAATCTTGCTCCGAAGTGCTCGTCCAAAACCCTAGCCGTCGCGTCGTCGTCACGTCGTCCCCCCCCCATCTCGTTCTCTAGAGCCCCTTTTTATAGCTTCTAGGTCGAGATCCTCCAAGACCTCTTCTTATCTTATCATCAAGTAAAAGACCCGGTTTTTGCGATCACGTGGCACGGACCCGGTTTTGGCGATCACGTGGCACGGCCGTGCCACCTGGCACGGCCTGGCCGTGTCAAGGTCTGCACCCGAAGTTCTCCTCTCTGGCACGGGCGCGGCATGGGCGTGTCACCTTGAACAGTGTCTGGCACGGCCGTGCCATCCGGCACGGCCTGGCCGTGTCGCCTGCTGTTCCCTTCATCATGCTCGGTTCAGCTCCAGATTTTGGCACGGTCGTGTCTCTTGGAACGGTCTAGCCGTGTCACCTTCCTATCACATCAAAACTTGCACAAAAACAGGTAAAAACGCATGTGTTCAAGAAAATGATATAAACATTGAGGCTTAAGGCATAAATCATCAAATAAAGCATAATATCCTATCTAATGCTCATGCAATGCAACAAAACAAATGCTAAATGATGCTTATGAATGCTTGTTTCCAACATGCATCACACCCCCAAACTTAGACTTTTGCTTGTCCTCAAGCAAAACAAATTACTTTGGCACAAAGACATAAACATAAGTGTAATTGAAATATCTTCGTCCCGCAAGAATTATTATCAACCGATATCAAAGTTCAAAGCATGCGCCCCACACACAAGAAAACCTAGAGTTGTTTAAATAGAATTCACAAAACCCAATAGTCAGACCTTATCAAGCATCAAAATCTAACAAAGTCAAGGTATCATCTACTTGTACGGCCGCCTCTTCCCAGCGTTAGGCACTTACCTGCCACCCGCAAGGTTCGTCCCTCTTGAAGGGCGCTATGCACCGATCTACACAAGGTCTCAAAGGAATACTCGGTATCAAGAGAAACATAACAGATATTTCCCCAGTAACCTAACTCGGTCTCAAAGGGGTATCTTGTTAGTTTCCAGACTTTTCCCACGTCTTTTCCTACTTTTTACCTCTCTTATTTTTTTCTTACTTCTCTCTTTTCTTTTCCCCTATTTTTTTCCCTTTTTTTTTTTCACTATCTCACTCAAAGCCGACATGATCCGAGTTTATCCAGTAACCAAAATGCAGTCAAGAGATCACCTTGGAAAGAGGATTAGTACTAATAAACGAGATATGACGATGACAAGAGATATCAGCTAGTCAAAAGTAAACCCGGGGGTGAATTAGAGTTAAACTATCACTCATGATTAACTTGTGGACTAAGCTCACAGCTTGTCACCGTGAACCGGGGATGCTAATTCCTTAAGAACTAGGATTATTCAGTACACACAAAAATTTAAAGACCGTTGTACCAAAGTTACTTGTCAACATTAATGATTTGGGAACTAGTGGTGCATGAAGTAAACATTACCTACTAACAAGTAAACTCTAAGATAGAAATTAAACCATGCAATAATGTTAATGTTGACTAATGCAAAGATCTCATGTAAATGCAATGCCAAAGAAAAGAAAGGATCGAAATG
>JBBMKA010006411.1:0-10302 GCA_037833695.1 Sechiopsis laciniata | reverse complement strand
TTCTTTTAAACAAGCCTTCCAAACTCAACCAACAGGGTTCGAGCCCTGGCGGAGTCACCATTTTTCTTCTTTTTTCTTAATTAAACAACAAAGGCTCCGAACTTCTCCAACAGCGACTCTAATCCTAGAAACCTGTAACCGAAGTAAAACTCAAACTTAGCAAAGTACAGAATCGTCTTGAAACCCTGATTAATTACGAGATTACCCTTGAAGGCAAAATTACCAAAATACTCCAGAGGTCCAAACTACCCTAACGACCCAACCGAACAACTAAAAAAAACATCAGAACATACCTGGAGAACCGAAAGGAAAAACTAGGCCGTTACAAGGCTCTTGCAGGTTATCTGTTGTATGGACTTGTTAATGGATAGGCTTTTGTAGGTTTATTGATGCATATGTGCTGGTGGATAGGATTGTATGACTTGTCTGATAGAACCTGGCATGTAGAATGTTGTACCCTGGATTGCACCTTTCTGTTCACCATGATTGATATGTTTATTGACTATTGGCATTTTGTATGTTATTGTGCAATGTTTTGATGTTGAACTTTGTTAGCTCTAGGGTGCTTCCTCTTAGCTAGATCCTGTTAGGTTGTCATCATCCAGAGGCTGAGAGTGGACTAATGTACGTGTCCCCACCGGTCGGGATTTGAGGACAGATTTCTTACCCCTGGCAGCTGGGTGTGGAATAGCTAACACCCTGGCATAAGCCTAGTTTGGGGCCTGCTAGAGCGAGATCTTTTCCTTGGTGCAAGCCTGCCTTGGGACAACCTTTAGCTTAAGGTGTTAGTGTGATTCTGGCTGCCACAGTATGGTGCCGAGGGCCTCCCACCTGCTGTGGATCAGTCTTTAGCTTTCTGAGTCATAGGCATGCGCACCTGGGCCGGCATAGTTTGTGTAGGCCTACCTTTATCCAGTTTGTAGAAGCATGCAGTGTGTGCGTATGTGCATTAGATGCCGAGAGGAGAGCTCCCTCGGGCTAGAGTATCAGTCCACCTTTCCGTTCAGTTTAGAGCCCGACACTTGGGTACTCACCCAAGTGTCTAGGATCAGCATAGTGAGCTGATCACCTTAGCCGAGAGTTAGAGACTCTCGAGATTCTAGGGGGTTATATTGATAACCCATTTGGAGATGCGCAATGGATCCTTAGCTAAAAGTTAAAGACTCTCGAGATTTGAGCATGTTGTGATTGAGCTTGTGTTGAGACTACCTATGTGATGTTTGGATTGCTTGTATGCTAGGATGCTAGATGGTGTGACTTGCATACTGTACCCCAACTGGGGATTCTTACTGAGTGCCTTTGTACTCACCCTTATTTCTGTGGTTTTTCCACCAGATAACTTGGGGCAGCACCAAGACGGCTAGAAGAGCAGCTGATGGATCATTGGGGTCTGCTGTCTAGTCTTACATTTTATTATTTTGTCAGCATGTAGTCAAGAACTGAGTTCCACTTTCTTTTACATTTATGTTTTGAATGTTTTAATAACCTCTGGCTAGTGGCTCAACTCCCTTTTAATTTTTATGAAATGATTTGATGAACCGTTCTGAATGTAAAAGCAGGCATTTGTTTTATTGGGTTTTAATTTTAAGTTTATACTTGAATGTATTTGAACCATGCATGCTGAGTAAGAACCGGGTTTAGGACTATTTTAGAATCGGGTTCTTACAGTTGGTATCAGAGCTCAGAGTCATAGATTCTGTAGACTGACCTACTAAGTCAGGTCGTTGTCCCCATGTTCATCAGCACTCCAACAGCCGTCCGGTATGTCATAAGTTAATTGGTTTAAGGGTTTTGTTTACAGTACTAGCATCTAGCATACTTGTCTTAGTTTGTTGATGGCAGTGTTAGTCTGAGCATGGACTAACTCAGTGTGGTTTGGGTGTAGATCGCGAGAGATGCCGATTACATGCAATAGAATTGGAACATAAGCTACCACCAACTGAGGTGGTGGCACCATGCCAGATGTTAAGGAAACGTCGTCCCGAGCTGTTCTGACTGTCAGGCCACCTTTGGCCCCGAATGGTGTCTTACCGAGAGGAGAAATAGAGTCTGTTCTACCTTAGAGTGCCGTTCCTGGAGCAGAGTTTGCTGTGGCCATCAGAGAGATGGTTACATGCATGTTTGCTGAATAGAGAGTTGAGACTCAGGCCTTTATGGTAGCACAGCAGGCAGAGACTGGGGCACAGATGGCCCAGTTAGCACAGATGTTCTAGAAGGCACCGCCTGCAGTTCATGTAGAGCCACATGGCGGTGCAGTAGTTCCTCCAGTAGGGTAGAGAGTGCCCCCAGCCTAGCCAGCTCAGTAGGAGCCTGATGTTAAGCCAGAGATTCTAGAGGGTGCCGCCAAGGGTGGCAAGTGGCTGAAGCATTTTGTTAAGTGGAAACCCAGGGAGTTTGAAGCGTTTGAAAACCTTCTGGTAGCAGCTAAATGGTTGGTACATTTAGAGTACATTTTCCAAGTTATGGGTTGTTCAGAAGTGTAGAGGCCGAGATGTGCAGCACACGTGTTGACAGAGACAGCTATTTGGTGGTGTCAGTCCACTGACGGGGCCAGACCTGAGGGGTCCCCACCAGCCACTTGGGAGTTCTTTATAACTGAGTTCAGGGCTCAGTACATTAGTGAGGAAGCCCAACTTGATGGTTGAGGCTTTTACCAGCCTGAAACAGGGAGATGACAGTATTGCTGAGTACGATAAGAGATTCTCATAGCACAGTTATTTTGCTCAGGAACTTATTGCTACTGAAGAGTTAAAAATCAAGAAGTTCATTTGAGGACTAAGGATGGAGGTTGCTCAGGATGTTCAAGCACTCGCTTCAGAGATTTACACCAGGAATGTGGCTTTGGTCAAGATTTGTAATAGAAAGTACCCTTTAGTGAAAACTCCGGCTGCAACAGCTTAGAATGTGGCAACTAGTTCAGGGCAGAAAAGAAAGTTTGAGCCCTCTAAGACTTCCGATCAGGGAGGTCAGCAGCACTGTCAGGGCCGTTTCTAGGGCAGAGATCAGGGACGACAGCAGAGTCGTCAACAAGGTGCAGTTAGACAGCCACCCCAGTGCTGGACCTGTGGCAGATCTCATATGGATTGTGTAGAGCTCCTCCTAGAGCTTGTTACAAGTGTGGTAAGGATGGGCACATAGCCAGAGTGTGCCCACAGGTTGGAACTGATGTTAGACAGGCTCAACAGTAGGGCCGCATTTTTGTAACGACTCGGTAGGAGGCCGAGAGGACAGATGTAGCTATCGCAGGTATTACTTATCTTGGACCACTATGCATATGTACTGTTTGATTCGGCCTCGACCCACTCGTTTATCTCTGCATTTTTTGTTAGTCGAGCCTGTTTGGAACTAGAACCTCTAGGGTTCGAGTTATACGTTGCAACTCCTTCAAAAGTTAGTATGCTTGCTAGTGAGAAGGTTAGAGATGGCTAGATCCTAGTATCCAGAGAGCTGTTAGCAGCCACCCTCAAAGTTCTGCGTATGAGTAGAATTGATGTGATACTTAGTATGAAGTGGTTAGCTGAGAACCATGCATTGATTGACTGCCGTCAGAAAGAAGTTGTGTTCAGGCCACCCAAGAAGCAAAGCTTCAAGTTTCGCGATGTCCAGAGCGGAGGTTGCCCGCCTTTGATTTCTGCAGTGAAAGCCTGTCGTTTGCTAGCTCGAGGAGCTTGGGGCTACTTGGCAAAGATGTCTGGAGAAGGTCGTCCTTCGTTATCTGTTTATCATGTGTCGGTAGTGCAGGTGTTTACAGATGTGTTCCTAGAGGAGTTATCCAATTTTCCCCCGCAGAGAGAGGTTGACTTCACCATTGAGCTCGAGCTAGGGACTCTCCCTATCTTGAAGGCTCCATACCGCATGGCGGCAGTATAACTGAAAGAGTTAAAAGTGTAGTTGTAGGAGAAGTTGGACAGAGGTTTCATCCGTCCCAGTGTGTCCCCATGGAGAGCACCTGTTTTGTTTGTGAAAAAGAAAGATGGTTTGATGCACCTTTACATAGATTACAGGGAGCTGAATAAAGTCACGGTGAAGAACAAGTATCCCTTGCCTTGTATTGATGATTTATTCGACCAACTTTAGGGTGCTTCTGTGTTCTCAAAGATAGACTTAAGGTCTGGTTACCACCAGTTGAGGATCAGAGATGCAGACATTCCTAAGACAGCGTTCAGGTCAAGGTATGGTCATTACGAGTTTGTGGTTATGTCCTTCGGGCTAACCAATGCACCAACAGCATTTATGGACATGATGGATAGGGTGTTCAAGGCATTCTTGGATAGCTTCGTCATTGTGTTCATAGACGACATCTTGATATATTCTAAGACCAGAGAGGATCATTCCTTGTACCTGATGTAACGTCCTAATTTTCCATTCCAGTTCCCCAGGTATGTTCGGTTGTTTATTCGGTTGTTTGGTTGGGCCGTTAGGGCAGTTTGAGCCTTTAGGGGCATTTTGGTAATTTTTCCTTTAGGGTCAGTTCCGTAATTAATCAGGGTTTGGAGTTGTTTCTGTTTTTGCTGAGTTCGGGTTGCTTTTACAATTTCAGGTTTCCAGGGCTGATGATGCATTTTCGGGAAGCTTAGAGGTCCTTTGTGGTTTAAAGAGGAAAAGGAAAAGATATTTGTTTAAGTTTCCCTTGCCAGGACTCGAAGCTGGGGTCGCCTAAGGCCATGTAGCATCCTCTGGATTGTTCCCTTTTAGTTCCTGCGAATCCCACTTTTCCTCTCGACCTCTTCACCTTACCGAGACCTAGAAGCTCTAATCTCCATCGCCGAAAACACCTCACCACCGAGAACTTTCTCCATCGTCTTTTTCTTCTTCTTATCCCTAGCCGATCGCTCCAAACCCTTGTCGCCAATCCATCACCCGAACACTCTACAGATCGCTGTCCCTCATCACGCAGCAGCCCTCCATCGCAAGTCCTAGCCCTTACCGATCGCCCATTCACGGCTGCTCGAGACCGCACGTCCTCGCTACGATTACCGTTCCGCTCACACTGCACCACAACCATGAGCCCTCGCTCGCCCTCGTCGTGTCGCCGCCTAGCAGCACAGCATTACTGCCGAGGCTTTTACCTTTCTCGATTTGGGTATTTTCCAGTTTCTAGGCTTTGTGTGTTTGGACGACGAGTTTGTTGAGCCATTTATGTGATAATTGATTGTTTGTTATTATTATATGCCTAGGTTGTTTATCTGTGTTAGTTCTGTAGCTCGAGGAGCATTTTACCTGTTGTTTGTCTATTTTCAGTTTTCAGGTAAGGATTCCTTGCCAGGGTTGTGTGGACCCTGCGCTTGCCACTGATAGTTTTCTAGTTGTGTGTTCCAGTTTTTTGAGCATGTTAGTGGATAGGTGCTTGAACGGTATTTCTGTTGTTGAACTTGTTAGTAGATAGGCTTGTTATTGCCTGTTGATATACTTGTTAGTAGATAAGATTATATGGCTTGTCTGATAGGACCTGACATGTAGAATGTTTGTACCCTGAATTTCACCTTTCAGTTTACAGTGACTGTTATGTTTATCGACTATTGGCATTCTGTATGTTATTGTGCAATGTTTTGGATGCTGAACTCTGTAAGCTCTAGGGTGCTTCTTCTTAGCTAGATCTTGTTAGGTTGTCATCATCCAGAGGCTAAGAGTGGACCAACGTATGTGTCCCCACCGGTCAGGCTGTGAGGATAAATTCCTTACTCCCGACAGCTGGGTGTGGAGTAGCTACCACCTCGGCATAAGCCTAGTTTGTGGCCTGCTAGAGCGGGATCCTTTCCTTGGTGCAAGTCTGCCTTGGGACGACCTTTAGCTTCAAGCGTTGAGTGTGATTCAGGCTGCCACAGAATTGTGCCAAGGGCCTCCCGCCTACTGTGGATCAGTGCTCACCTTTCCGAGTCATATGCATGCGCACCTAGACCGACATAGTTTGTGTAGGCCTACATTTATCCAGTTTGTAGGAGCATGCGGTGTGTGCGTATGTGCATTAGATGACGGGAGGAGAGCTCTCTTGGGGCTAGTGTATCCGTACACCTTTTCGTTTAGTTAAACCCCGACGCTTGGGTACTCTCTCAAGTGTCCATGATCAGCATAGTGAGCTGATCACCTTAGCCGAGAGTTGGAGACTCTTAAGATTCTGAGGTTATATTGATAACCCATTTAGAGATCCACAGTGAATCCTTAGCCGAGAGTTAGAGACTTTCGATGGTTTGAGCATGCTATGATTGTACTTGTGATGGGACTGCCTTTGTGTTATTGTTCACTTGTATGCTAGGATGCTAGATGATATGACTTGCGTAACGTGCCCCGGTTGGGGATTCTTACTGAGTTCCTTTGTATACATCCTTATTTCTGTGGTTTTTCCACCAGGTAACTTGGGACAGCACCGGGGCGGCTAGAGGAGGAGCTGGCTGATCATGGGAGTCCGCCGCATAGTCTCTTTCAAATATTTTATGTTTCAGCATGATTAGACTGGTTTAGAGAATTGTTTTAGAACTGTTTCAATATACTCTGCCCAGAGACTTTAAATTGTATTGGTTTTAATAAGGGTTTTTTTGGATTGTGATTTTTTCCATCAAATGTTTGAGTTTTGTTGATTGTTTTACTTGTCAAATTTAAAGGTTTTTAAATTCATGCATGCTGAGTAAGAACTGGGTTTAGGACTATTTTAGAGTCTGGTTCTGACACCTGAGGCAAATGTTGACAGCATTAAGAGAAAATCAATTATACGCCAAGTTCTCCAAGTGTGATTCCTGGTTAGAGCAAGTGGCCTTCTTGGGTCACATTGTTTCTAGTAAATGTATTGCAATGGACCCCGCTAAGATTGATGCAGTAAGTTCATGGGCCAAACCGACCACGGTCGTAGAGATTCGCAGCTTTCTGGGTTTGGAAGGCTACTACCGGAGATTCGTCAAGGACTTTTCCGCTAAAGCAGTACCCCTTACTCTGTTGACAAGGAAAAGTGTTGAGTTTGTTTGGGATGCCAATTGCGAAAAGAGTTTTGCTTTGTTGAAGCACTGTCTGATGTCTGCACTAGTGTTGTCAGTTCCAGAGGGAACAGGTGGTTTTGTTGTGTATAGTGATGCTTCTAAGTTTAGTTTGGGTTGTGTTTTGATGCAGAACTGTAAGGTAATTTCTTATGCTTCTCGTCAATTGAAGCCCTATGAGCAGAATTATCTGACTCATGATATGGAGTTAGCAACAGTTGTCTTTGTGTTGAAAATTTGGAGGCATTACCTGTACGGTGAAAAGATTAAGATGTTTACAGACCACTAGAGTCTCAAGTACTTCTTCACTCAGAAGGAGTTAAACATGAGGTAGAGGAGATGGCTTGAGTTGGTAAAGGATTACAACTGCGATATCTTGTACCATCCGAGTAAGGCCAATGTTGTGGCTGATGCCTTGAGTAGAAAGACGTCGCATTCTGCAGCCTTGTTGAGTTCCCAGCTTCCATTGTAGAAAGAGTTCGAGCGAGCCGGTATAGCATTATTGTTGGAAGAGGTTACTACCAGTGTAGCCCAGTTGACTGTCTAGCCTTCGATCAGACAGAAGATCATTGATGGTCAACTGAATGATCCCGAGTTGAGCAGATTGATTACCAAGGTTCAGGCAGATGGAGATTTTGATTTTATGGTAGTACCAGATGGTGGTTTGAGGTTTAGAGGATGCCTTTGTGTGCCAGCAGACGCTGGACTGCGAGCTGAGTTGCTCACTGAGACTCACAGTTCCCCGTTTACTTGGTACCCAGGAGGTACCAAGATGTATCAGGATCTTAAGCAAACCTTTTGGTGGAGCAACATGAAGAAAGAAATTGTAAAGTTTGTTAGCCGGTGTCTCACTTGTCAGTAAGTGAAGGCTCCTAGATAGAAACCCGCAGGTTTGTTGCAGCAACTAACCGTGCCTCAGTGGAAGTGGGAGGAGATCCCCATGGACTACTTTCTGGGTTGTCAAGGACACCGAGAGGGTTTACTCAGATCTGGGTTGCTGTTGACCGATTGACCTAGAGTGCACACTTCATCCCCAATAGGATCACTTATACCGTGGAGTAGTGGGCACAGTTGTTCGTGGAGCAGATTATTTTATACCATGGGATGCCAACGAAGATTGTGTTTGATCGGGATTTTCGGTTCACTTCTCGTCTCTGGAGGGCACTCCAAAAAGGTTTGGGCACTGAGTGCAGTTTCAGTACTGCGTTTCACCCTCAGATAGATGGCCAAACTGAGAGGGTGAACCAGATTTTAGAAGATACGCCCCGAGCCTGTGTGTTAGATTTTTCGGGCAGTTGGGACCATTATCTGTATTTGATGGAGTTTGCTTACATTAACAGTTATCAGGCAACAATTCAGATGGCTCCGTTTGAGGCTCTGTACGGTAAGCATTGTAGATCTCTAGTGGTTTGGGAAGAGGTTTGTGACAGACAGGTTTTAGGTCTCGAGTTGTTACAGATGACTAACGACGCAGTTTAGAAAATCAGGGCATGCATGTTGACAGCTCAGAGTAGACAGAAGAGCTACGCCGATGTTCGGTGTCATGACTTAGAATTTGAGGTTAGTCAGCATGTGTTTCTGAAAGTGGCACCGATGCTTGGAGTTTTAAGGTTTAGTAAGCGTGGAAAGCTGAGTCCTAGGTTTGTGGGCCCCTTCGAGATCTTTGAGCGGATTGGTCGGTTGTTTACCAATTGGCTTTGCCCCCGTCCTTGGCCGTAGTGCATAGTGTTTACCACTTTTTGATGCTACGTTAGTATATGGCAGACCCTCCTCACATTGTGGATTTTGAGCCGTTAGAGCTGAATAAAGATTTGAGCTTCGAGGAGAAGCCTGTGCATATTCTAGCCCGAGAGTGCAAGACTTTGCATGACCGAGAGATTAGTTTGGTTAAGGTACAGTGGAGATGTCAGAAGGCAGAGGAAGCAACTTGAGAGTTAGAAGATAAGATGCGGACTCACTACCCGGAGTTGTTTCAGTCTTAGGGACTTTCGAGGACGAAAGTCATAAAATGAGGGAATATTTTAATGGCCCATGTTTTCATCCCGGTTCCTCAGGTATGGTTCTTAGTTATTCGGTTGTTTTGTTGGGCCGTTAGCACAGTTTAAGCCATTAGGGGCATTTTGGTCCTTTTACCCCTAGGGTTAGTTTGGTGATTTATTAAGTTGCAGGATCGTTCTTGCTTTTTGTGAGATCATAGCTGTTTTTGTGATTTGCAGGGCATCAGGGTTAGTTTTACATTTTGGGAGGTAAAGGGGGTTGTTTTGAGAAAAAGGGGATTTCTTTGTTTTAAAGGATTAATTAAAAGAAAAAAAAGGGAAACCCTCAATCGATCCCCTCATTCTCCTCTTCTCCCTCCCTTGCTGCAAACACCACCAAGGCCTTCTCCTTCGCAGTTGATCACCTCCCCAAGCAGCAAAGTATCAACGATCGCAAGCCCCTCGCTGATCGCCCTCACCTTAGCTGTCGCAGCCCTGCTCACAGCCGCACGCACGCATCATCACTGAGTCAGCCTGCATGCCTTGCTCGTAATGTGCCACAAGCCCACGCCCCACCCTGATTGCTGCTCCTCAGTGCGTAGTAGCCCAGCGTTCGTGCAATCGCCCAATCGAATGCCCGTGATCGCAGCTGCTCACACACGCTCACGCTCTCCTCTCCCACGATCTCTAGCCCGCACACGCACGCAGTGTCGAGCCTTGCGCACACGCCTCGTGCGCACTCACGCCAGACGCAGCCCCACACCCTCACCCTTTCACGCCCGTGCTATCTGCCCAGCTAGCGCAGCCGAGACCCTTGCTTGCTGAGGCCCTGTCCTTATCGGTTTTGGGTAACCCCTGTTCCTAAGCCTTGTGCCTTGGATGCTTAGTTTTTGTGCAGCTGTTTGGATATTAATTATTGTTCGTTATCACTTTGTCTAGGTTGTTTGATTGTGTTGGTTCTACAGCACAAGGAGCACACCTATTCTTTGCCTGTTCTATTTTTCAAGTAAGGATTCCTAGTTGGGGTTGTATAGACCCTGCGCTAGCCACTGATGGCCTCCTAGTTGTTTGTTACTGTTTTGCTGAGCATGTTAGTGGATAGTTTCTATTTGGTTGCTTGCCCTATTTACTGAATATGCTAGTGGATAGGTTGTCTGTTTACTGCTTGTCTATTCAATGAGCATATTAGTGGATAGGCTTTGCTTGTTTATTGCCTGTTCAATGTACATGTTAGTGGATAGGCTCTTGCAAGTTATCTATTGTCTGGACTTGTTAGTGGATAGACTTTTGCAGGTTTATTGATGCATATGTGCTAGTGGATAGGATTGTATGACTTGTCTGATAGGACCTGGCATGTAGAA
>JBBMKA010006410.1:0-10302 GCA_037833695.1 Sechiopsis laciniata | reverse complement strand
AAAAAATCTCATTCCACTCTATCATAGGCTTTACTCATATCAATTTTAAGTGCAGCATGACCTATTTTGCCTTTTTTTCTTTTTTTGCATATAATGTAAACATTCAAAACCTAATAGGGCATTATCAGAGATATTTCGACCACGTAAAAAAGCACTCCGACAGGGAAAAATTATGTTTGGCAACAAGACTCGTAATCTATTTGTTTGGTAAAAAAAAGGCTTTGCAACGTTTTTTTTTCTAATAATTAGTATTCAAATGTGTAAATGCATAGACACCAAGGTTCTTTTTAATAAAAAGAGTTCAAACGTTTTTAAAAAATCCTTCCATCCACTTTTGTTTAAAAAACCAACGATTTCCTTATAAATATATTCATTTAAAAAAAAATTATGCACTCACATAATACATAGAAATTAATTATAATTTAATTATTAAATATCACAAGTTATAGTATTTCAAAAGTTTTTGTAACTTTTAACTTTTTTTTCAATATAAAAGAACCTCCCCTACCCATTTAGTTCCTATCTTCTTCTTTCTTTATTAATGTTATTATATTTGTTCTTCCATATTTCTTTTACTTTAATTTGATTTTTTTGTAAGATTAATTTATATGATTTAATATTTCATGTAGGAGACAGTAACTATTTTAATTTTTGAGAGAAACGTTTATAACAATCTTCAAATTATTGAAAAGTAAATGTTTATAATTATTATTTTATTATTATGAATGTGTAAACATGCTTAAACTTTATCTATCTATTTTTAATTTCATTTTATTTTTATATTTTAAATAAATTTAAATATAGAGTCATCCGACTCTATATTTTATTTCAAAATAGGAATATATAAATTAATTATAATTGATCATTTTTATACTATACTGATTAAAATGTGCCATACTATCTTCAAAAGTGATTAGATAAAGGAGTAAATCATTTTGAATTGTTTTAGTTTATCCATAAAAAGTTGCCCTCAGTTTGGTGGAGGTTCTCCATGTTAAAAATGGTTTTGGGTATTCTTTTGGTTTAAAACAGGTTTTTTGTTTGTTATTGTTAAATATGAACTACACATCATTTATATTTTAACCCTTTGGTGAGGTTTAGTGTTACCTTGGGTTAGTTGCGAAGTTAAGTCTTTTAATCTTTTGTGAGATGTGTAAAATTTAGCCATATATAAAGTTCCTTGGATCTCCTTCTTTTTTGAGAGAAATCGTAGCCACTTTATGAGTTCTTAAATGTTTTACTGACAAATCATGAATGAAAGAGCTCTCTCATATTTTGATAGTAGGGTAGACAAGTCCAAACAACTTTAAATCGGTGTACAATTTCTTATCCATCTCCATCTTTACTTTATTTTGGTTTTCATCCATATTTGCACCTGATTTGGTATGAAATCTGGAATTTAGTTTCAATAGTTATTTCTCTCCCTTCATTCTACTTTAAACTTGATTTGTCCGAAAAATTGATAAATATATTTTAAACAAAATAGGGAAATAGTGTTACTATTTTGAAGGGAGAATGAAAAATGTAGAGGAAGAATAATACTGGATATTAATAATTATGCGATAATCTGAATTTAAAAAAAAAAAAAAAATATATATATATATATATATATTCTTAAATTATCGATGTAAAAAATATAAATAAATTAGTTATTAATATTTATTATTTTCTAAATCTTTGATAAATTTTTTGTTGGGTCTAAGCTAAAACCAAAAGTGATTGCAAAGTAATCTAATTGCAAATATCTAATTTTTCAAACCACAAAACTTAAAACTTAAAATGCTTATTTTGAAAACTTTAAAATGATGCAATTTCAGTAAAATTTAAAAACAAAATATATATTATTTTCTTTGCAAAATTACTATTAAAATTAATAGTGTTTTAGATATTTTTGTATTCACTTAACCTCCTCCTTACCTATCTTATAATTAATCTTTTTTTAAAACAAGATTAAGAAAAAATCTACATATAAAGGATATATATTTAAGATTGTAACTTTTATAAGATAATAATTATTTTTTTAATCTTTTTTTTAACATGAAACTATTTTTTAATCAATAAGAGTGAATCCTTTATTTCTTTCATAAACCTCTAACTTTGAACATTATGCTAATAAGAGTTGTAACTCAATTATGTCTATGGTAGACACCTACTTATAAATTAATTTTCTACAATTTTTTTACATTCAAATATTGAAGGGTAGAACAATATATCATCTGATAATAGTCCAGATGCACACAAACAGATCGAACACTCGCATATAACAAAAAAAAAAAAAAACTCAAATGAGTATGTCCAAAAAGTTGGTGTTAGAATCATTTATCCCTAATTATTGAATTCAACCTTTATATATTATTGATTTCAAAAAAAATAAATAAAAATAAATAAATCTTTATACATTATTTATAAACTTAAAAACGTCTTTATTTTTCTTTATTTCTTTTAAGGCCAACTTTAAATTGTTATTATTCTTTTGGGGAAAAAAAATCAATTATATCTGGATACAAATAATGTTAATATTAAAAAAAAACATGTTTTTACAAATTTAATAATAATTTTCTTTTTCTCATATATAATAAAATATATGTTATTGTGAGATCTCAAATATCCTTAAGTATGTAGAGCTTCATTAATTAAAATAAGTATTTAATATTATAACAATTTAATCATTATATATATATATATATATATATATATATATATATTCCTATAAATAAATTAAAATTTAGATTTTAATAATATTTTTTTTAATTTTAACATAAAAATTGATGTTAAAATAAAACACGTGTGCAATCGACATACAAGATTTTTAGTATTCATAAAAGGTGTTAAAAATGAGTGATTTTAAAATGACAGTTATTTTTTAGGGTTATAAATGAGTGATTATTTTAAGCAGTTACGATAGTTCGTTTGGTTATCGTAAAGACCCGACCTGAACCAAGGTCTTAACCTAGGTCTTCACTTTAACTTTTAACTCAATATTTATAACCGTAAAATAGTTGGCTTAAAACCACCGTTGATCAACCACATTTAAGAACGCTTTTTATTAAGAACAAAGCATAATCAGGGTACCCTTGGAAAACAGTTAAATAAGAGTTAAAATCTAGAACAGGATAAAAACATCTAACACTAGCCTAACAGCCAGTTTTGCGGAATTCAAAAGGAACAGTAAAAAAAAAAAACAAAATTTACTCGAGGTAACTAGTTTTGCCCATGGTCTTCTTGCAGCTCCGATCATCCCTCACGGTATATCACGTGCGTACCTGTGGACAAACCACAGAAAAGGAAAGGGTGAGTTTACAAACTCAGTAAGCATCCCACTAGGAATCAACTGCCTAAAACACAGGTTCTTGGGCTTAAACCCCCACTAATAACATTGAGCACTGGGCCCCATAATAATACACAACAATGGACACAAGGTCCCAATCATCAATGGACACGCAACCCCTTAGTAACAGTTAGTTGGGCACGAAGCCCCTCAGATAAATGGGCATAAGACCACTCAGATAAATGGGCTTAAGACCCCTCATACGTTTCAACAAACAGTAGGTGCCCCTCAGAGCGTTATCAACAGCTCAGGTCTAAATTCTAATCAAGATATCAACCTATCTAGTATGCAGCTAGATTTTGTAAGTGTAAATTCCCTTACCTTAGCCAATTTCCTCAACTAACAGCTCTTCCTAAGCCTTTGCTGACTTTTGGGACCTATAAATCACAAACGGTTCAGAATGAGCACCTTAGACTGCCAAAAATGGATTCAGAATATCGAAATTAACAAAAGGGGGAGTTTTCATTTTTTTGGTCAACGGTCAACGGTCAAAGGCTGGTTTGGGACACGTGGTAGGTTCGGAGTGGTTCGGCTCGGCTCGGCTAGGCACAACTCGGCTCAATCGGACACTGTAATAGGGGACACGTGTCACGGGGAAGATCCAACGGCTGCGGCTGCTTCGGGTGGATCGGCCGGTTCAGAGCTAGGCTTAGGAAGGAAACTCGGCGCACGCGATGGGCGACACGTGTCCTGGCCTTCATCCAACGGTGCGCGCGGCTCGATTTTTAGTTTGGAGTTAGGTTAGGGTTTTGGCTCGATTTTAGGTCAGGATTTGGCTTTCTGGTTCGATTTATAGGCAGAAAAGTCCCGTTTTTCCTCCGTTTTCGATGAAACGACCTCGATTTCGCTCTAAATTTCGAACATAATTTAATAGAACCATAAGAAATTCAAAACTAATCTTTCCTCCTCTAATTACTTAAATTCCACAGCTACTCGGGACGACCTGAGGCACGATTTCCCAAGCACCAATTTTTTTATTGAAGGCCACAATTTCGATCTCGGGATGTAACCGAGCAAGAACTAAGAATTAGGGATGGAATAATCTACAATTTTCTTTTGGGAAGGCTTGAGAGAGATCGCTGAATTGATCGATAAACTGAAACTAGGAGGCGACTGGGGTAAAATTTGTCGATCGAATCCCTTCTCTTAACAAATCCCCTTTTTGACCGGTCAAATGCCACCTTTTATTCGCACGGGAGAATCGGGGCTGTTACAGTTATGATTTTTTTTTTTAAAGAGATTGTAAATCTCATTGGTAATAGCTACTTAATTACTAAAAATAAACACCTCTTTATGTTCTAAAACTTTTAATTTGATAAATTATCTTCCCTAAAATTTGATACGTGTTGCAATAAACCTCGAATTAAATTGAAATGGCAAATAAAAAAAAAAGAAAGAAAAGTTGTCATTGCTATTTTTTTTTTCTTTGCTTTCTCTTCATTGCCATTTTTCTCTCATCTCTCAAAACGATTATTCATGCCAAAAAAGAAAAAAATGTATAAACAAATAGTCTTGACGAGTATTGGGAATACCTAACCTCCGCTTAGACCAAAGACAATCTAAGCTAACATTCATATGTGAGGATTTACATTCAAATTGGATCTTTTGAATTGAAAAGGTTAAAGATGAGTTGTCTTGATTGATTGTAATTCAATTCATATGTGGTCGATTGTATGATATGTCACATTTACCTTTACCACCTTCAGACTTATTGCAACCGCTACTCTTCTGCTTGTATTTGGGAAGATATCACAATGAATTTTGTTAAAGGTATGCCAAAGTCAAACGATTTTGATACCATCCTTGTTCTGATTGATAAGCTCTCTAAAATATTTACGAGCATGTTTAGAGAGAAACCATTTAATCTTTCTGGAACTAAATGTGACATATCATATGGTTGGCCTCCACCCCCATTACTTACATATGAAACTGGGCAGAGTTCAATTTCGGCAGTGGATACATTATTATATGACCATGATATAGTCCTGAAGCAACTTAAGTTGGCTTTGGAGAAAGTCCAAAAGCATATGACAAAGGTAGCAAATAAAAAATGGCACCTTCTGTGGGTAGTTGTGTTTATATTAAACTTAAACCAAACAAGTAGACCACCTTAGGCACCTTCTGTCATCCAAAGTTAGCTCCCCGGTTCATCAGTCCCTATCGCATTCTGACACTGAGTATGCAATATGGCAAACTATGTGGAACTACCAAACACGACTCGTATACATTTGGTCTTTCATATTTCTGTGTTGCGTCCAGCCATTGGGACCAATCTTCCATTTCTTCCCATACCATCGAATATGCCGTCTGATCTAAGTATTCATTAAAAGCCTGAGAAAACAAATTAGAAGCTTTAATTCGCTTAGAACATACTCGCGAGAGTCCAGACTTCCACGTTGAGGACGAGGTGGTTTGTTGGGTGGGGAAGTATTGATAAGCCTCCAATACTCTGACATATATATTCTAGAGGGAAGAAAAGGCTATTATCGTAAATAATAAATATGCTAAAAGGACAGTTAGATAATTCTGCTACAAGTTTGTTTTGGGTATGAAGAAAAGCATGTGAGTCGTTTGTGAAGAGTGTATTTAAACACTCTTGTAAAAGGAGTAAGACATCTTATCTTTGAATTGTGTATTGAATTCTATGTGTAGAGAACACTTGAACTCTCTCTTTCTCAAATATAAATAAAATTGAAAGGAATATCTATCAGACTTCTAACAAGAATGGTCAACGAATCTAACCCTGAATTTGTACCCTTCAAACCAACATGGACAATACCAGCAATTAATCCACCAAGATGACCCAAGAAAAAGACTAACCATGAAGCCATTTGGATGAGTATTAAATATTCTAACCATGCAGCATGACGTGCTGGTAATCTTAGACCATGAAGGTAAGTGTAGCTTTCAGATTGAGAACTAAAAACACCTTTCATGCCAAAAAGTATTCCCAAAAACCCGACAGAATATTTTCACCGTCGTAAGCGCCTCATAGTTGAAGACTAATAGGAATTCATTTGACAAGCAACAATGTAATTCCCTGTGACATTACAAGTACCGCACCTATCATTGAAGCAAATTCGATACTTCCGGCCACTAATGTTTTCAAGTCCTTATACCGAAAAATGCAAATGATACTAACGTTATGAGAGTCAAAATGCCAACACACTGTTTCATTATATACATAAACAAAAGATGTACAGAAAATTGATGAAAAAACTATATAAAAAAAAAAACAATTCTACAAGAGTCCAAATATCCCAAGGGCCAGGTCCTTATATGAACATGGAGAACACTAGTGAAAAAAGCCAAAAACTGAGCACAGGTTTGAAGCAAACAAAGCGTCAAAAGTGTTTAGAAGCTTTCATTTATTTCTAAAATTCAAAAGTATTTGCTGCAAGTAGGCCAAAGGTGATGATGATAGGCTCACCACTTGGTAAAGTAGCAGTGGTAGCAATCCAGCGTGTGCTAATTCTTTCCTATACTATACAATAAAAAAGATGGTTAATATATCTATATATTTTTTGGAAACCATTAAATCGGAGCTTTGCTCCACTATACCTGAGTAACCACGACTGTCCGATGGTTAATATTATGATTAATTAGAAGGAAAAGAACAGAAGAGTACCGAAAGCTTTAAATTCCTTCAACTGTTTGAAGTTCATCCAAGGCTTCTCCCAAACTTCGGCTTTATAAAGCTTCTTCTTACCACCATCACTAGCTTCCAATGTAAAACGATACAACAAACCACAAACTAACTGTTTGCTAGCTCTCAACACTCGCTCAAATTCCAGAGCCGCATTCTACACCGAACAAACAAAATAACAATTCATTTCTTCTTTCATTAATATTCATACTTCCTGGTTCTTACCTATAATATGAGATTTCATCTCAAAACTAATCGATAGGATGATGAGTAATCCATATCTCTTATAAAGATGTTAAAACAAAAGTGACAAGGTAATTATGTCCAACATGGTCTTCAAGACGGTGTCATATGCAAAAGACCATCTTGAATTAGATCCAAATTTGTCCAACATGGTCTTCAAGATGGTGTCATATGCAAAAGACCATCTTGAATTAGATCTAAATTTGTAGACCGAAATACCTGTTTATTCACTTGGATTAGATCTGAACTTTTGGATCAAATATGGCCTTTTTATTTCCAAAAATGGGCTTTTATATATTTGAGGCCTTATCTGTAGTAGGGTTTAATGAGAGTGCACTATATGAACTCGAATTAAACCCTAGCCACCATGATGTTTATTCTGTATTTTCGCCGTTCTCCTTGATAAAATCATGCCCCCTCTCTGCTCGTAGACTAGCTAACACAACGTTAGTGAACCACGCAAATTTCTGTGTTCTTCCTCTTCTTCTACGTTTTCTTTATTTTTTATTACTTGTTGATTGTCGTTTTCATAAGAGATAATATGGGGCTGTTTGTTTGGCATATTTAGGTAGAATTTAGTTTTATGATTTATTAACTCTTCCTCGAAAACCTACATTCAAACGAGTTTTTACTAACTCCTCCTCATTTTTACTTTTAAAAATAACTCTCATTTCTAATCATTCATTTATAACTATTCAATCATTTCTAACCACTCATTTTTAATCCTTCTTTTCAAATCAATTAAACTATTTCATTTTTAACCATTCATTTTTAATCATTTCTTTTTTAACTACTAAAAATAACTATTCATTTTAAATTTACTTTCAAACAAGATTTTGACTCTAACTCCTGTACACAAAAACTGCATCCAAACGAGTTTTTGACACTAACTCTCAATTTTTAACTACTCAATATAACTCCTTGACTTAAATCCTACCTAAACATGTCAAACAAACACGCCCTATGGGTTCCACATGTGAATGGGAGTAAGATGTTGAACACTCTTCACCTTAAGTACTTGATAGATAATCAAATTTATGGCCACAACATATTATTAGCTTAAACTTTAGGAAATTGCTAAGGTAACACAAGGTATCCAAAATAGGGTACAAAAACAGGCAGTAAATTAAGAGAATTAAGAAGTGGAAATTAGGGACGGACGTGCTTACCCTTGTTTCAAAAAAAGAATTAAGAAGTGGAAATTAGGGACGGACGTGCTTAAGAAGTGGAAATTAATGGAAAGAAAACAAATCAAGAAAAGACCTGTTTGTTGTTGTGTTGTTGGACTGCAAAGCGAGCGAGAGGGGTGATTTCAAGAATGTTCTGAGCGCCTTTGATATAGCGGAGACCTCCCTTCATCCTCACGAATGTGCCGATATCATTCACTTTCATGCTTCATTTTTGCAACTCAAGGCTTAATTATAAATAAATAAATGAATCTTTTCAAAAAAATAAATGAATAATGCCCCTAATTATTAGGTTTGTGTCAAACCTATCTTTTTATTTTAAAGTTTAAAAAATGCTCCTAAATTTTAAAAAACATTTGAAAAATACATTTATTTTTAACTTTGGTAGAAATCGTCCTTAAGAACCCTTGGATTTTAAAATGTTAAAAAAATATCGAAAGTTAAAAAAAGACTAAATTATTATTGGGATTATTAAAAAACCTAAATGGGTACGTTGTAGGAATCTATTCAATTCTCTATCTAATGAATGATAGCTTAACATTATTTTGCTCTATGAGATCTATTTCTAGTTTCAATTATTTAAATAAAGGAAATTTTATTAGATTAGCTCTTTTTAGAAAGTAATTATAGATGTAGGCGAATTTTAAAAGATTTGCATTTATATTCATTAGTACATTTTAATATTCTATTATAAATACTTATTAATATAGTATTATGCATTATTAATACAGGATTAAAAAAAGTATGCGACAATATTCATTAATACTCATGACTATATTTGCTAATTTTTTAAAAGTGACTATTTGTAATTATTTTCTAGATTTGACTAATCTTGCAAGTTTCCCTTCAAATATAGATTGGACTAATCTTGCAAATTTCCCTTTAAATAATTTAGGTACCCAACAGTTTGAATTTAATGTCAAATTCTAGATGAAATATAAAATTTCCCACATATTGCTTTCAAATTCATATTTTTTGCTTATTATTTCATCAACATTAACACTAGAATTTAGAGTTCATTTGTAACTCTATGATTTATTTAAATTTCTGTATTTATTCATATCAATTGTTAATATTGTTAGGGATTGTGCCCTAAAGGCCTAGTAGTTTGTAATTAAAGAACAAACATTTAATGTTAGACATTTAATGTCAAATTTCATTTATTAATAAAGGTTATTATTTTCATTAATTGCGCATTTAATATACAAACGTTGTTCAGCTTTATCGCATTAATTGAATTAATAGCGATATTTCCATGGTTATTTGGATGTACACTTGGACAAGTATGTGAGACATACAAGTGGATCTAGTTCTAAGTTAATAACCTAAAACGTCTATAGTAAATGGACTAAGGTTGGGCGCCTAAGTCTTGGTGACACTGTTGGTACAGCCTGCTTTGCAAATGTTGTAAACAACCTGATCCTGGTTGTTCATGTGGAGACATGTGAGTGGAGGTGCCTACGTAATAAGGAGTTTTTGCATAAGACGGGACTAGAAGTTTTATGATTGATCTAGTAATTCCGTTATAGAATCGTATCAACTACTTCACTAAGGATGATCGTATGTCGATGTCATTTTAATCTTGAGTGGGTTGTGAACTCCTGCTCTATGAAAGCGCTATTTGATGTGCATGGGTGAGACCAGCCAAACAGCGCTAGGTCTATAAGCCTCCCACATTGAGGATTGTCATAGTGAGTGGTTGGGAATGCAACATCACAAGAAGGAATTCATGCCTTCCAGAAATTTGAGGAAGATGTAGAGTTATTCCCTTAAGAACTGATTTCGGGGCTTGGACAAAAGGATCTCACCTCTCATTAGCCCGAGAGGACATTGATTTATAGTTGGACTATAAACACTTGTTCATTAGAGGAATTAGTGGCGCTTAAGGAGAAAGATGT
>JBBMKA010006409.1:0-10303 GCA_037833695.1 Sechiopsis laciniata | reverse complement strand
CCCAGCCCGATCGCACATCTCTCTATCGTGATCGCCTTCGCCATGCTTGCACCGATCGCGTCCCGATCGCCTCAAGCTCCCAGCCGCACGCAGCTGCGCACTCGCCCAGCCGTTCGCGCCCGATCGCCCGTACGAGTCACCTAGCCCTGCACGTCTTTGCCACAACAACGCCATCGCTGAGTTCCTTCTGCAGCACCACCACGATCAGCCTGTTCGCCCAGTAGCTCACCGAGCCATACCGCGCAACCTCGCTTGCCTTTGCTATGTCGATGCCCAACTGCACAGCCTTGCTGCCTTTTCCAGCTTGCCCTTCGCCTAGAGCTTTGCTGACCGAGCTGCCTTGTGCCCTGTTTAGGGTAAACTCTTCCCCGAGCCTTGCATGTTTGGTTGCCTGGTTCCTTTTGCTGCTAGTTGCTGATTTTCTGTTGTAATTATTTGCTAGGTTGTTGGTCTGCAGCTCAAGGAGCATTACTTTTGCTTGTTGTGTATTTCTGTTTGTTTCCACGTAAGGATTCCTTGCCGGAATTATGTGGACCCTGCAGGACTTCTCTGATTGCTTTCTTGTATGTTTGCTTCACAGTTACTTGAATGTTAGTGGATAGGAACTTCTTGGCTGATCTATTCTGCTAGCATGTTTGTCACTTATATTCACATGTTAGTGCCATGCTAGGTTTGTTCTTCCAGCATGCTTGATTTCCTGTTTTAAACTCATAGTACCATGCTAGGGTTATTTATGGTGAAGCATGTTTGTTTGTTAAGAAATAGGGAATGGGTAATCTTAGATAGAACTGTTCGGTTGTCATCATCCAGAGGCTGATAGTGGACCAACGTATGTTTCCCCACAGGTCGGGCTATAAGGATAGATTCCTTACCCCCGGCTGCCGGGTGTGGAGTAGTTACCACACCGGCATAAGCCTATTCTGTAGCCTACTAGAGCAGAATCCTGCTAACGGTGTATGCCTGCCTTGGCCAGTTCTTAGCTTCAGGCGTCAGTGGTATTCAGGCTGCTACAGTCGAGCGCCGAGGGTCTCGCACTACTGTAGATCAGTGACACCGCTTCTGAGTCTTTAGGCATGCGTACCTGGATTGGCGTAGTATGTCCCTAGGCCCCCACATTTACGCAGTTTGTAGCAGCATGCGGTGTGCGCGCACACGCGTTAGGCACCGGGTGGAGAGCTCCCTCGGGCTAATGTTCGTGAGTACACCACTTCCTTCTTGAGTCTAGAGCCAGACATCGGGTACTCTCTCGGATGTTCCAGGACCAGTTTGGAAAGCTGGACAGGACCAGCTGTTGAGCGGTCATTTAGGCTGAGGGTAGAGACCCTCAAGGATATCTGCTCAGGGTCAGTTATTGAGCTGACCACTTGGCCGGGAGTTAGAGACTTCTGATGACCCAGAAGATCTATGAACATCTCGTTCCAGGGTTCTGTGTTGGTAACTATTTTTTTGTATATTGGATTGCTAGATGATGTGTTGTTTCGTACTATACCCCGGTTGGGGATTCTTTCTGAGTGCCTTTGTACTCACCCTTATTTTCTGTGATTTTTCCACCAGGTAATTTTGGACAGCACCAGGACGGCTAGAGGAGGAGCTGCATGATCATGGGAGCCGCCGGCACTCTGCTTTTCGTTTTTTTTTATTGATTTAATTCAGCATGTAGTTGGACACGGAGTCCATAGGATTTGCATATGGAACCTGATGTAGTATTTGAATGTTTTGCATTTTGCTTTTTCAAATTATGCTCTGGCCAGGGCTACTTTTAATTTTTGAACAATTAATAAATTATTTAAACGTTTATAAACAGGCTCCTTGAAGTTTTTAAATGGTTGTATTAATTTCCCAGAATGTTTGGTGATTTTTAATTGTCTTTTATGCATGAATGCTGAGTAAGGACCCGGTTTAGGGCCATTTTTTAGGGCGGGTCCTTACATCGAGCCATCTCCTTTCTCTCATGTTTAACTCTTTCTGAGTGAAGGAGCACTTAAGGCTCTAGTGATCTGTAAACATCTGAATTCTCACACCACACGGGTGGGCCTCAAACATTCTCAATGCAGAAGCAACCGCCGCCAACTCTACAACATGAGTCGGGTAACTTTTTGTCAGATGGCTTCAGCTAATATGAAGCATACACCATCACCTTACCATGTTGCATCAAAACACAACCCATACCAACTTGGAAACTTCCCTGTACACTAATCAACCACTCGTTCACTCCGGAACTGCCGAACTGGCTTACGTCAAACTGTGCTGCAACGCAGCAAGACCCTTAGTTCAAGGACTTCCTTCTTTTAAAGCTTAATGTACCACGCAACCATAAGCATCAAGCATGAAACATCCTGATCAAGCACTCACAAGCTGCTAAAACACAGTCCTCAAAACAACGAACCACTAGGGTCAGGCACAACATAACTATCAAAGCTTCCTCACAAGTTAAGACTTGCAACCGACACGCCTTGCGCAACCACGAACCTCGACTGAAACAAGAGGACATCCAAAACCTCAAAAGGTCAACCAATTCTTAACAAGGCAACCCAAAAAGCTCTCGAACCAACCATTCACTACCTGTCGGTAGAACAACCTACACTCGAGCTTAACAGTCACAACTCCAACTCTTTCAAGGACAAAAGTTTCTATCTACTCACAACCGAATTGCAGCTCTCAACCAAGAGGGATATACTAAGGACAGAAAACACTATCACCTCTTAACGGTCGCGTCCAAGCAAAAGTGATAAACAATCACTGAGCTGAAAGGACAATCTCTACTTGAAATCCACAATCATTTTAAGCAACACTTAGATACAACCAAGCTCAATCTTAAGTTGCACCTCCAAGCCAACTCAAAGATTATCGCGAAACTAACTCTGGCTTGGTAACTTCCAGCAAAGCTCCAACCAAGCAACTGAAAACTCACTATCTGGGTCTGACTGAGCTCTAGCAAAGATCAACACGAGCTTAGGGTCCTTTTGACGACCCTCAGACACACACTACCGTAAAGACGGTCTAACAGCCAACTGACTAAGCAAGAATAAACCTTCTTCAGCTACACAACTACACTGGCTAGCGCCAACTTTCTAGATACAAAGGCAAGAGACCAAACACGCTGTAGACTCGTAGCTTTACTCCGGGTAAAGATCTCTACCACACCCTTAACAACACCAGTTGACAACTGCGTGGTTTCTAGTCAACCACAACTTGCTCGGTCCCATTTGGGCTCTAACGAAACAACAACAAGGATTCTTACCATCCAAGGTCACGTTCCAACGAATAACACTTGTCCAATGGCAAGCAATCCAACCGCGAGTAAAATACATCCGCAGTCTCAAACTAAGGGCACTTTCTAGGATAGTATCCTTGAACTGAAAGCCCAACCTCTCTAAAAACTGAGCACAATCTTGCTCCAAACAAATCAACTCTAATGTGGTTTCTAATAACAACCCACACCGGGAACAAGCTACTCACAGGTACACATGTGAGTACAAAGACTAATCACTGTAGGAGACCGAAGTCTAGCCGACTCTCATAAAGATGCCACCAACTGACTCCCAACAGAGTCACAACCAAAGACTGAAAACCAAGGGTTCAACTCTACACGCTCTATCTCCGACCTCATACCCATCTCTCGGGTAAGCCTAGGGAATGATACTCTCGGTCATTCCTCGCACATCTTTTCCTCTCATGGCCATCTGACAACCATCAACACGGATCACTTGTGCTACATGATCAAGTGTTCCAACTGGCACATTCGGTGCAACCTCTGAAAGAACATACTGAACTTCCCCGTAGGTCGTAAGAATCACCTGCACAACAGTGCGGCTGGGCCTGAACCTAGGCCTGCACCCAAGCTTGGTGCCAAACGAGCATTCTCCAGCCACATCATGAAATGCTGCTAAAACAAAACTCTAGGCCCTGCTACAAATAGGCCAACAAGGTCACAACCTCTAGTGACAGCAACGCCGACAACCCGTAAAGAACTCCAGACTCATCAGTCTAGCCTTTGGCATCTCATCCATTGGACATGCTCAAGAACTACTCCTGAATCTCTGCTCGATGCTCAACGAGCATCTCTCTAACCATGGCTCTCATAGCTGCAGCACTGTGTCAGCTGGGCTATCTGTGCCCAAGACTCCTCTCGCTGCGCTGCCAACTGCACTTGAGTCTCCGCTCTCTGTTGAGCTAATAAACCGACCATCATCTCTCTCTTGGCTGAAGTAAACTCTGCTCCAAGAGTCTCACTCTGAGGCAAGGTAGGCTCTACCCCCTCTCTCGGTAAAACAACAGCCTGGGCCAAAGGTGGCCTACTGGTCTGGTCAACCCTAGACGTGGTCTCATCTGCAGCTGGCTCAGCTCTAACTCCTCGGTTGGCGAAACCAGACGTCCTTGCTCCTCTATGTGTGATCGGGACACTGGCAATCCACACATAACCACAAAACTAGTCCACACTTGGACTCTCACTGCCAACAACAAATAACATATGTATACTGGATGCAAGTACTGTAAAAACCCTTAAACAAAGAACTTAGACAAACCTGACGGTCGTTGGAGTGCTGATGATCATGGGGACAAACAACCTACAAAACAGGTTAGTCTACATAATCTATGACTCTGTGCTCTGATACCAACTGTAAGGACCCGACCCAAAAATGGTCCTAAACCTGGTCCTTACTGAGCATGCATGCATATAAGATAATAAAAATCATTAAACGCTTAAGACTTGCATAAAATAATTATTGAAATTCCACAGAACCTGTTTATAAACATTTAAAACAATGCCTGTTCAAAACATTAAAAATAACCCCGACCAGGGTATAATTTGAAATAACAAATATAAAATATTCAAATAACACCATCAGGTTCCATATGCAAATCCTATGGACTCCGTGTCCGACTACATGCTTAATCAAAATAAATAAAACATAAACATAAACAGAGTGCCGGCAGCTCCCATGATCATACAACTCCTCCTCTAGCTGTCCTGGTGCTGTCCCAAGTTACCTGGTGGAAAAACCACAGAAAATAAGGGTGAGTACAAAGGTACTCAGTAAGAATCCGCAACTGGGGTACAGTACGAAACAACGCATCATCTAGCATTCAAGTATACAAGTAAACAGTTACCAACACAGAACTCTGGAACGAGATGTCCATACAACTCTTGGGTGTTTAGAAGTCTCTAACTCCCGGCCTAGTGATCAGCTCAATAACTGACCCTGAACAGATATCCTTGAGAGTCAACTCAAAAGTTGATCCCAAAACAGATATCCTCGAAGGTCTTTTACCATCGGCCTAAGTGACCGCTCAACAGCTGATCCTAACTAGCTCTCCAAACTAGTCCTAGAACATTTAGAAGAGTACCCGGTGTCTGGCTCTAGACTCAGAAAGAAAGTGGTGTACTCACTAACATTAGCCGGAGGGAGTTCTCCACCCGGTGCCTAACGCGTGTGCGCGCACACCGCATACTGCTGTAAATTGCATAAATGTAGGGGCCTAGGGACATACTACGCCAGTCCAGGTACGCATGCCTAAAGACTCGGAAGCGGTGTCACTGATCTACAGTAGTGTGAGACCCACGAAACTCGACTGTAGCAACCTGAATACCACCGATGCCTGAAGCTAAGAATCGGCCAAGGCAGGCTTACACCGTTGGCAGAGTTCCACTTTAGCAGGCTACAGACTAGGCTTATACTGGTGCGGTAGCTACTCCACACTCGGCTGTCGGGGGTAAGGAATCCATCATCACAGCCCGACCGGTGGGGACACATACGTTGGTCTACTCTCAGCCTCTGAATGAAGACAACCTAACAAGTTCTATCTAAGATTCCCAACCCTGTATCTTAACAAGTTCTAGCTTGGAAAAGACAAGCTTCGGCAATGCCCTAGGGAAAGATGTCTCGGCAGCTACTTGGCTCGGCTGGGGAAAATTTGCGACAACAAGGCTACTAGAGTGTGCTTGCAGCTAGGGCTTGGTTTTAGGCAAGAAGGGTGCTCTCGGCTAGGTTGGTTTGCGGCAATGAGTGCTCTTCTCGACTGCAAAGGTGTTGCTCTTGGGTGATCCTCGACAATGGATTTGAGATAGATTCTTGGCTAGGGCAACAAGAATAAGAAGATGCTCTCTTGGCTAGGTGCTCTTCTCGACAATTAGAGTTGAGAGAGAGGAGGTCTCTCGGTAAGGCAACTAGAACAAGAAGAATGGTTGCAATGGTGATCTCGACAATGGAGTTGAGAGAGAGAAGTCCTCTCAGCAAGGTAACAAGGTCGGGCTTGCGGCAATTAGAGAAATGAGGGAAGATGATTCACGGCTAGGGCTTGCTGCAAGGATTCAGTAATAGCATAAGCTTGAGGAAGGAGATGGAGCTTGGCTATGGTGATTTCAGCAAGGAGAAGAGGAAGAAGAAGCGAATCGTAAAAGAGAGAGGAAGAAGAAATCGCACAAAGGAGAAAGAATGTTCGGTTAGCTCTTTAGGTCTCGGCAACAAAAGGAAGGGTTCAATGAGGGAGTGCCACGTGTCCTCTAGCGGTTCCGGCTTCGAGTCCTGGCGAAGACACCTTTTTCTCCTTTTTCTCTTATTTTTAAACAAAACCTCCATTCTCTAACCAACAGGCTTTAAGTCCTGGCGAAGACACCTTTTTAACAATTAATTTCTTTCTTTTTCTCTTTTAACGAAAAGAACTCTCAAGCTTTACAAGATGCAACTCCAACCCTTGAAACCTGAAACCGAAAATAATCGAACTCAACAAATAACAGAAACAACCTTGAAACCCTAGTTAATTGCAAGACTACCCCTAAAGGTAAAATTACCAAAATGCCCTTAAAGGCTCAAACTGCCCTAACGGCCCAACTGAACAACCGAATTAGCAACAGAACATACGTGGAGAACCAGAATGGAAAACTGGGCCCTTACAGTTTACTAATGGGAGAACTCTTAGAGATAAGGTCTGTCTGGTGTTAATGTATTAGAATAGTTGTTTAAATTCGAGAGAATCAAACTAAGTGCTTGAGAGAGCCGAATGTCAGTGTTCGAGAGAACCCAAGGATCCTCTTTAGTATTCGCCATCGCTAGTTTGTTCATTTGAGCGAATCCCTGAAACCCTTAACCCTTCCGATACTTCACTTTATATATTTACTTGTTAGTTATTCATTTGCTTATTTAATTGCAATCAACATACGATTTCACACAATTTTTTTACCTCAACTGTTACATGAAACTGACCTTAAACAAATCCAAAAATCCCTGTGGAGAATGACCTTTTACTTATATTAAAACTTGCTACAACACGATTGTGTATACTTGCGCATTTGTAGAGACTCACACAATTAGCCAAGATTGGAATACAGTTCTCTTCGGCGAAACTGAGAATCTCCCACACCATCATTCATCCAATTAAAATTTTAATTAAATCGACACGTGTGAATCTTGCGAACAATTAGTCTCCTAAATTGACAATCCATTAAATCCAAAATTTTCTACCCACTAATTCCTAAATTAACTATTCCAAAAATACATTAAAATATTTTTTAAGTTTATTCCAACAATATCACCAGCTAGATCACTATTAGAATAACTGGTCAGCACCAAACCTTCTTCAATCTTTTCGAAAATACAACGCAAATTCAAAGTTGCTTTCATGTAGCAGTAGCACAACACAATATGTGCTTTACTACAACCATGTGCTCAGTTGTGGGCTTCTCCATGTATCTATTCACCATGCTAACTGAAAATGCTAAAATTGGGTGCATGCGTAGTAGGTATATCTAAAACTACCGACTATACTTTGGTATAAAGTTTTATTTAAGGTTGGATTTGTGCTTTCTTTGCTCAACGCAGGCGAGGTTGCATTGGAATCTACTTTCATCCCACATTTGTCTAGCCCCTTTATTGCATAGGGTGACTGGGTGAGTGTGATGTTCTTTGAGCTTTGACAACATAAACTTAACCTATCAAATTTCCTTTGATTTTGCTTCTTTTGTACACAACATGCTCTAATGAAAATCTCTCAAAACTAAGTGTCATCGAAGACTTGTCTAGCTTTGAATTCCTAGCTCTAGGAGCTTGATATAGGCCATACAAAGCCTTGTGCAATCTTAACACCTTGTGTTCTTCTCCTTTTTTTTTTGAATCCCAGTGGTTAAACAACGTAGACCTCTTCTTTTAAGTCGTCGTTGAAGAAAGCTGATTTAACATCCATATGACGAACTTTACATCCTCATGCTTCGCAAAATCAATAAGCAAACTGTTGATTTATGTTTATTTTAATAATTTTATCTTTTTAGGATTAGATTAAATATTATTTTCTATCTTTACCTTTTATGATTAGGTATTATCTTTTCCTTTTATGATTAGATATTACATTTTCTTTTTATAATTAGGTCATCTCTTGTAATCTATTTAAACCCAATTGTGGGTTCATTATTAAATGAAGAACTAGAAGAATTTGAATTCCATTTTTCAACACAGACATATCGTTTCTAGCCAAGCAACAAGAGCAAAGACTTCATCAAAGTTAATGTCATGTCATTGAAAATGTACCCTTTTGCCTTTAATCTCGCCTTGTGCCTCACGATCTTGTCTTGAGTATGCTTTTTTAACTGGTGTCACTTCAAACCTTTTGGTTCGTGGCTATTGGGTAATGGAATAAGCCGCCAAATTCCATTCTTCTAGATAGAAGATATTTCCTCCTCCGTTGCTTTACTTCTAACAAGCTCTACTTTGGCTTCTTCGAAATTGTCGTGCTCCTTCTCTCCTAGCAAACATAGTCTTGAATACGCTAGTTCTATTGAAAATTTTGCATTGTACAAACTTTTCATATCACACTCACCTCGTAGTCCTACTATGAACTTCCTTCGGGTTTTGTGGGCAACAATGCTTCGTGTTGAGCGAGCACCCACCAGTATGGTAAGCTTCATAGAAAACTTGTTTATTGATTCTAAGTCCTCCATATGCATCTTGTTCAGTTGCTATTTCGCCATCTATACGTTTGTCTGCTTGACACGATCTTTGCCAACTCACATTTCTCTAACTGCTTCCCAAGAATATGATGACATCAACTTCTCTGCAATTCCCATCATCATGACACTGGCATAGCTTGAAAAATAGAAACCATGGCACCTCGATCTTTGTCGTCATCTTTTTCTCCAACTTCAATCACCAATCATACCCCTAGCAAACGAAATATTATCTTCATCTTGACAACCAATATGTCGTAGTTCATTACACTAAGCGTCTGATATTGGATCGGGATTGAAGCTCCTTTTTTCGTCGACTTGAAGACTGCAACTGTCTTTGATTGAGCTCCTTCGTCATCTACCATTGCTTTGCTACCAAATGTTTGTTTTCTAAAAAAAAAGCTAGCAAAAAGTTTGATTACTTAAGAGATGCAAAAAATAATGACATAAAAAGAGAAATAAGCAAACGAATACACAAAGGATTTGTTTTTGGTGATACAAGAGAAAACTGGTGTGCGGATCGTCAGTAGAGGACAACAAACTTAAGGAGGAGATTGATGAATTAATCTTGTTATTTTTCTAAAAATAGTTCTGTTGTTAGGTTGTTAGAGTAGTTTTGACTAAAGCTTAATTAAGTGTATTCTATTTTTATAATTCTAATTTTACAATGTTTCATTGCTTATAAATACCAGAATTTGATGTAGGTTAGTTGATAAGCGCCAAAACGTTGCTTGATTCTACAAAGCTAGAGGTCCTTTTAAGATCCTTGCAAAAACTCACAATGAAGGCTAACTTAGATCCCACTTAGAATCTAAAATTGTCACTCTTAGATCCTAAGACAGCTCACTCCAAAATTAGTTTGATCAAGACTAATTCAATGAATTGATTTAACTTCAAACCTAGAGCAAGATTTGAAATAAATGAAACATCAAATAGAGTTCAAGAAACACAAGTTTTAATTCATAAAAATCTGTGTTTTACAACTTAGTTCATGGCTATTTATAGTCTAAGAAAATTAAACCTAAAAACGGAATTTATAGTCTAAGAAAATTAAACCTAAAAACAGAATTTATAGTCTAAGAAAATTAAACCTAAAAACGGAAAATTACCATAAGAAAATTAAACATAAAAAAGGAAAATTATCATAAGAAAATTAAACCTAAAAAAAAAAGAAACTAACATCATTGACATAATGACCCTTTTGCAAAATATAACTTAAAACATTAAAAATAAGATTTAAAAACATAAAATTGCATAAAAACTCCTAAAATCTGAAAATTGATGTTTATGTAACCATTCTTCATGATTTTGTAACCATCCACAAGTAAATGAAGATCCCTTCTAAGTAGCTTGAAGGTAAAATGT
>JBBMKA010006407.1:0-10303 GCA_037833695.1 Sechiopsis laciniata | reverse complement strand
ATATTTTTTAAACTAAATAATAAATTCGGGTTGGTCGGGTTGAGTTGGGTTAATTTTAGGTCAACCCTTAACCCAACCCAACCCATAAAAATTTCATGATTTTGAACCCAACCTAACCCAACCCGTCAAATTGGGTTGGGTTGGTTCGGGTTACTCGGGTTGTCGGGTTTTTGTTCACCCCTAGTAACCATATGGAGCACTCCAAAGACTACTTATAATATGCTCACACAACTTTCAAATACATCCCCACCTAGAATAACTAATCTAAGTTCACGAGTAAATCTTCACACGCTAGTATACACAAATAATCATGAAATGCACAAATCATTAAATTTCTACATAATCTTATTTGTAACTCTTCAACATGCAATCCATCACACTTACCAGAGTGAACAACAACTGCACTATGATGGACATAAGTGCCCATAAAACTGTAGTAAATCACATGGCAACAACTTGCATACAACTGAAGCACATCATAATTTTAAGTAACCAACACGATCCTACGAACATTCCTTTTATTCGAGAGCAAATATTATAATAAAAACATTCTTACATAATGATAGGTTTTGAGCTACTTACTCGGGTTAGTGATCAAAATGACAAAGCTAAACATACTTCAAATCTTTAAGCAGGCGAAAACACCTATATAAAGGTAAAAACCACACTTCGGGGTAAGATACTCATGATACTAAAAGAGAATCGAGATTTAATCTTGCTAAGTTGGTTTAGTTGAATGAATTAGATAAAACTGATCCGAATCGAGCTAATTGTCCACTACGCATGAAACAACCAAAACTAATTTGAAGCTTTATGTTTTCTCAAACTCACCTCTGCCTATACTTCGTAAACCCACATATTATACTTGCTGGACTCTAGCCTTGAAATTGCCTTCATTAAGAAAAAATCCCAAGCTTCAACTTAAAAGAGAAGTTAGAATCATATAACCAAGCTTCTACATAAGCTCATAGGAAACGAAGATACTAGTGGCGTAATAGAACTGGATTCAGGCCACAAATGGTATCAAAAGAAAGATGAAGCGCATATGAGTACAACGCAACCAGAATCGCAATAAAACAGAGCTCTGAGTAAAAATTTATGGCTAATCAAAGTTTCACCGCCGAAAGGTCACACTGGCTGTGAGCTTCGCTGGAAAATCTGCCCAAAAATGGACCATGCTGAGTCAGGGGCAGGTGTCTTTCACCTAGTATGCTGGCAGTACACGCGTCAGAAGTTCAGGTTTGATTGGTCAATGTTGACTAATCAACGTTGACTTTCTCTTCTTTTTTTTTTATTATTATTTTTTTTATAAATATAGTTTCTTACATATGATTCCTATCATATGCTGACTCACATTCAATTATAAAACATGCAATTTTCGAATTTGATATTCATATACATATAATTACTCATGTTTTCATTTTATTCAAATATAGTTTAAGAGCCCTTGGCCAAGGAAATTCCAAAACAGGTTTAAATAAATAAATTAATAGTAAAAGCGTTCTTGTCTCAAAATAACTATTCAGTTAAAAGGAATAACATGAGTCTAAACCTAGCATGTTACTGAAAGAATGAACAACAACTATCCTACAAACTACTCAAAGTAATGCAGCAAGCTTCACCCATGATCCCTCCAACATCTCCTAGCTAACCGTCCCAGCGTTGTCCTTGATTACCTGGTAGAAAACTAGGTAAGGGTGAGTATAAAAGAATACTCAGTAAGAACTCCCCAATAGGGGTACAATGCACAAGATCAAAATCTAACATGTTAGCACATACATATTTTTAGCTCAACTAAACATATCATAAACTGGTCATGAGGTTTGTTACACGACTCTCTTATGAGGCCCTCAAGACACTCACCTAAACATAATATTACGACAGGTCATGAAGTTCGTTACATGACTTTTTAGTTCAATCAACTTAATCACAACTGGTGTACTGACGTCACAGGTCCAAGTGAGCCATCTACCTGACACTCGGTGCATGCAAGCATACTAAAAGCTCTCAAATAGAGCACATTTTAGGCTATTATAGTATACATTATTATGAGGATTAGAGGAAATAAGCGAGCGAAAATAGTGAATTGCGAGTGAAAATCAATGGAAGTTGCATTCATTCATAATTTAGCATCACAAGCCCAGCTTCACGATCTAAGTACAAATATTGAATAAAATGCGCTAACATATTATGCAATGCAGGAATACGTAGAACGTTAACGCGGGAAGGACAAATCAATGCGAACGACAACCCATTCAGCAGAATTGCACATTTTCAAGGAAGTCGCGTTCGAAGGATCACGCCAACAAGGAAATAAACAGAGAATCAATTAAACAATTAAGATAGCATCAATCAAAGAAATTCCGGCAGAAATCAAGAGATCATACATTAATGAAGATTTTTTAGCTCACCTCAACTTGCTGACCAAGTAATTCATCTCTATAAATAGCAAGAGGAAAGCCAAGGTTCGTTGAGATGGTCGATTGGCCAAACGCAAATCTCAATGAAAAGCATCTGATGGTGTTCGTGGGAGCCGATGACAAGGAGACTGCACACTTTACAGCCGCACCAATTCCAACTTTTGTTGTTTTTTTCTTAGGAATAGTTATAGCTATGAATGTTTAGTAGTAATAATAAAATTGGCTAATTTTTTCTTTCTACTTGTGTTCATTGCTACGCTGCATTATCGGAGTTTTCGGTGAGGATTCATTTGTAGAAGCATGTTAGAAGTGTAGGTTATTATGTTTTACACTTCTGTATTTTTATTTAGGGCCCGTTTAAAAACACTCTCGTTTCCTGTTTCTTGATTCTTAATTTTTTAAAATAAAAAACAAGAATGTCTTTGATAACTATTCCCGTTTCTTGTTTTTTTTAAAAAAAATAATAATAAGAAACAGAAATAAACATGTTTGATAACCATTTCTTGTTTCTAGTTTCTTTTTTTAAAATATCATTTTTAGTTTTTGAAAAAATATAACATGTATTATTTATTTATATATATATATATATCAAAATTTTGCATTTTCTAGCATAAAATAATTTGTATGTAAAAAAATAAATGAATCTTAATATAAAATTAACAAATAATTTGTAATAACTACGCATCTTACAAATTTTTTTTAAAAAAATTATAAATGAATAAAATCAAATGAGATATAAATATACATGCTAAACATTTTAAAATTTTAAAATAAGGTATATCAATAGTAAAATTAAGAAATAAAATAAAAAAATTACATACAAATACTATTTTATACCAATTAAGATAGTTTATAAATATAAAATTGAACATTGTCGTGCATAGCAAATTCTAGTATCCTTATTTTAATTATACTAATTTTTGAAAAATATTTCATACATAACAAAATCTGTAATATTTAACTTGATTGAATTCTAACATTTTTGTATCTAAAAAAGAACAAAAAAATTCTAACATTTTTGTAGCTATGAATTTGACGGGATTGAATAATTTTTTTAAAATTTGGTCTTTTTATAAAATTTTGATATCCATAAAATATTTTACCTATTTCCGTTTTGTTATTTATGAAAATCTTTTATAAAATAAGTGTATATTTAAATAAATAAAATAGACATAAAAATGATTTATTTATAGAACTAAATTTAAAAATTAGTATTATATTTTTGGGACTTAAAATAACATATAAAAATATACTTGACTAATTAAAATTGAACCTAGGCGGACATAATTGACTATTGTTACGATTTCCATTATGCCACTGAAGCTTTTTCTTAAAAAGTAGGACTACATTATATAAAACGTAAATCAAAACATGAAAACACAATAAAAAAAAGAAACAGATCGACAGAAACTTCATTTTGGAGTTTCTCCTTTTCAAGCTAAATATTAGAAACGTTTTTTGTTTAAATTTGGGAACAAGAAACGGGAACGTTACCAAATAAGATCGTTTCTAAAAAAAAGAGAAACAGAAACAAGAAACGAGAGTGTTATCAAAATGGCCCTTATTATACATGCGTCGATTAGCTACCCACACATGTAGCCTACAGCGAGTTCGGAAGAAGGAACTGTAGGATGATTCAGTATACTATGTTAGGATTGGGCGAAAAGCTTTTTACCATTCGAAATGTTAGGAATAACCTTACTAACACTTGCGTCGCCCTAAGTTAGTATGGAGATCGCAGCAGGAGCTGGGCCTGCCATAAATCATTAAGTACGGAAGTACCTTTTAGGATAGGGAAGCATGAAACTTGATAACTAGCCCCGCACCCTTAACATCTTCTATAGATGTCTTCTTATCACTACTCATTGCATTCACATTTATTTATTGTTAGCATCCATGTTTAATCACTGTTAGCATCCATAATCAAAACACACAACAACTTCAAACTCATTCTTTACTTTATTTGCATAACTCTCACATTAATAATATTAGTTCTAGACATCAATCTCTGTGGAGAACGATAAAATATAAATACTTATCACTTGCTGCATTCTGACCGCGTATACTTGCGCGTAAGCGATTCCGAGTCACACTTAGCAATAGGTTATGCTCTAAGTTAATTAATGTACATTCATATTAGTACCCGGATCGCTAGTCACATACATCGCATGCTGTTGTAAACCAGTCAGGTGTAGGCCTACACAAACTAACCTGGTCTAGGCCCACATGCCTAACTCAACAAGGAAAAGGTGTCTACTAAGTCCTGTTATTGGAGACCCTCACCAATTATCCAAGTCAGCATGTTCACACCTATCGCCTTAAGCTAAGACCCTCTCATAGCAGGCGTACATTATGATTAGAGCCCACCTAAAAGAGCTACAAACTAGGCATCGTCGGGGATGACATTTTATATCACATCTCTGACTATCGAGGGCGAGAATACATCCTCAACGATCTCGAACCATGAGGACAACAATACGCCATGTCCTCTACAACCTCTAGATGATAACAACTAAACACGCTCTACTACATGTGTTTAACAACCTAGTTCTAACAGATCACCAAACATGCTCAATTATTCTCATTCAGTCATCCTAACATGATACTATTCATCACATGATCAAGACTAGCTATTCACTATATATGTCATCACAATAATCATGCACATCATGAGGAACACGGAACAGGTAACACAAAGATACAATATACTAGGACCTCATAATCCTAGCATGTTTACAAGAAATATAATTTATAAATTAACATACAAAATAACACTTCGGGACCCTATAATCCCAAAGTACAAGGCATACATGACAAATAAGCAAACATACCAAATATATACATATTAAAAGTGACACCCCGAAATCCCATAATCCCAAAGTTACAATGGCACAGATCAACATGAAAACAGATAAAATACACATATCAACACATTAAATCAACCATGTGCAGGGCCCACACAACCCGAGCGAGAAGTCCTTACCTGATTGATGTTTACAGAACACACTCCTTGACCTCCCAAAAGCAACCCCAAAGAACGTCCGCGCCTAAACACAAGTACTCATAAATGCTAGCAACCCAAATTAACAAATCCAATACAAACAAATGATAGGGCTCAGAAGAGGACTTACCCAAAATCTGAACATAACGAACACGACTGCCTAACCCTTGGCAAGGCACGAAGAACCAATCGTGAATCTCCAAACGCACGTGCGCAGACTGACCAAACACTCGATAAGGCAAGGCGCTGGGTTGTTGCAAATGTGCAGCTGCGACAAACTAAAGACGTGTAGCTGCTGCTGGAAACATCTTACACGTGGGCTAGCTCTCATCGGCTGGGAAGAGGCGTTGGGGTGGCTGCGAAGGCACGCTCCACGCGGCGTACGATAGAAAACTGGACACGCACTCTGCGTCTGCTGCAGCTGGGACTGGTGCGCGGTGCGCACGAAACTAGATGGCTACAACAACTCATGGCGGTCGAAGGCTGAGTAGGCAACAAATGTCAGAACAGGGGTCGCACGACCTATGGCTAGCACGACTGACTAGGGCGGATCTTGCACGGGTAGTGACAATGTGCGCGTTGTGCATCTGCGGCCGAAGGTGGGTGACTAGCAGCGACAAATAGAGGTCGACGAAAGATGGTTCGACGGTAGCGATCGACAGAGTGGCACGGTGAATAGTGCGATGCCTAGGGTTGAGATGGAGATAAGGGTTGACTTGCTCTTTTTCTTTTATTTCCTCTTTTATTTTAGGGAATTAATAGTAAATGACTAAATATTTGAAAATAATTTACTAAATGTCTAAACTATTTTAGACTTAAAATTAATGGCTAAATCGAATTTAATGGAAGAGTGACGGACTTTTTATTTCCGAAACTGCCAAAATTTTAAATTTAAACTATAATTTAACATTTATTAAAACAAATATATCAATGTGGAAGTGAATGTATAAAAGGTATAAGAAATTAGTTTCTCATGTCAAAAGAAATTAGTTTCTTTTTTAATAAAATAAAAATAAAAATTGTTATCAAGATTTTATAATGACTAGTTTAACCAAATATTTTTATTTTTATTTTTTAATAAAGAAAATCTTGTTATTTTTTAAATTTGTTTTTATTATTTAAGTCTTACAAATCTTGAAAAAAAAATAAAAGTTTACAAATATTTTAGATTACTCAAACTTTGTAAAATTTTTGCTCATTATTATATTTTTATTCAAAAATATTTTGATGCGATCTCATGATTATTAGGTCGTACATAATATCATTGAAACTCCGTTTTTTTAATATGGACATTAATATAATCAAGGATGACATAATATTAATTTTATATTAATTACAATTTATTTATGATAGTGGCTATATTTTCATACTTGTATTAATAGCTAAAGATTTAAAAATAATTTTATTATTTAAAAAAAAAAAATTAGACACCTCAACATCTCATCTCTTCTCAAGTTATCTCATATTCTTACACCCCAAACAAATTTTTTTTGTTGTCAACATCTCATCTCATCTCATCTCACTTGCAGCCAAACACCCTATTATAATGAAAGTAGAATCAGAGAGAAATCAATAATAGATAAACTAGTTGCAAAGCTTCATTTAGGAAGCAATTCAAATGAAGAGCAAAGCTTCGTTGACGGATTCATGGCTTTGTTTAGGGTGGAAACACATAGGTTTTAGAAAGCAAAAGAAGGATCTGAAAAAAAACATTACATAATTTTAACGAAAACAAGACGTAGAAATTAAACAAAAACTTGGACTAAATGAAGTGAAATAGAATAAACTTCATAATTATAGAGCAAGCCTGACATTGATCATGAATCAACATTACGAGTTTGACGACAATGAGCTTCCTCCCAATTTCTGCCATCAAAATTGTCAATCCGAACATGGGTCAACGTCCCAGGATCGACGCATCTGAAACTCACCGAAACCCCATCTGGGGTTGATCGTGAACGGTAGAACGAAGTGATCCCACAAACTTGGCAAAATGTGTGCTTTGCAATATGAGTCCCAAAAGTATAAGTCGAAATGAACTTGTCTGAGTTACCTAAAAGCTTAAAATTTTCACAAGGCACTGTGAAATTTGTGTTGGCTCTCATATAGCAGACTGAGCAGTTGCAATCACAGGCTGTGACACTGGCTGGTGCTTTCACTTCCCATCTTATTCTCTTGCAGTGGCATCCACCAGTGTGTGTTACCATCTTACAACTCATTGTTAACCAGAATTCTTTGTGGAATGTCGTGATTCAAAAAAAGAACATGGGTTAGTTAGTTGATTGAACCAAAAAATATTTCAAGCACAAATTTATTGTAAATTAAACAAAATACAAATTATAATATTACCTCACATATATGAAAGAAGTTTCAAAGAAGTAGAGGCAAAAACCCTAAAATTAGGGACAAATTGAGAAATTCCTAGCATTTTCAAGATATCCCCTACTCTTCAAACACAATCGAAAAATATTTGATGACATAGAATTCTAGAGAGAAGTAACTCATCTAAAAATATTAAACTTTTGATCTTTCTAATATGCTTTTCAAGATAGTGTCATGTTGAGGAGACCATTTGTTGGACATAAATAGGTTTAGGCTTATTTGTTTGGATTGGATCCAAATATTTTAGATCAAATACTCGATTAAGTTTTACTGGTTTGGGTAAGGATCAATACCAACATGAAACTCATGAAACTCTGATACTATACTAGATAATATGTGATTCGAATTGATAGTAAAGATAGCCGTCCATATATCGATGTTAAAGACTTTCCACTTTTCAAGCTGCACATGACGGGTATCTGGTTGCCACCTACCTTTTCTTTACATAATTATGTCACAACAGATATCATAAAAGCATTCCGATTAATATGGAGTGCGAACTTGTAATTAAAAAAAAAAAAAAAAAGAAAAGAAAAATCATGAGTCTAGCTAGCCAATGTAGTTGAACTTCTTTTAAACAAAACCCCATTGTTTTCAACACTTGCAACAAGAGTGAAGTCATAAATGACATGGTCTATATGAAGAAATTCTTTCAAGAAAATTAAACTTAATTACCTGCAATTCTGGAACAACAGAAAAGAGAGATCTCTGTCTGTATAGCACTTTAAAGAGAAATTTTGTGTGACTTTTGTTGAAATTGCAGAGGAGGTAATTGAAACTAAATTTAAGAATATATATAGTTGAGGGAAAAAGAAAAAGATATGAATGGGTAAGTTGATGACTGTGATATTGTGGTAAGGTGAGGTGCCATCCAAAGGTGACAAGGAGACAAATTACGTGGGAATTAGAAAGGAAGAGCCGACACAACAATGAATGAAGCTTTTTAACCTTATCATTTTGTTATTAATTCTTTTTTAAAGGAAAATTCAAATTTAATGATACATTTTTAACCATTTTTAAAAACAAATTGAAATAGACACATGTTTAACCAATTAAACGATTGATTTAAAAAAAATGATAATAAAAAGAAAAAATAAAACCCATTTGAGTTATGCATGACCCGTTTTTTAGTTAATTTATGTCACGAATATAAATATAGATCATGAATTTAATCTGTGCAAATGGTTTAAAAAAAAAAATCATGAATTTAATCTAATACTATTGAATACTTTAGTCGTTAAAATTTTCAATTTTAATCTTTATACTTTAATAAATATTAAAATTAAATTTTTAGTTTGAATTTTGAAGTAACACATTGCTGTCTGAAATTTTTTAACCAATCATAAATTACCATATCATTTCTCAAATTTATTGGTGAAATTAAGTCAAGTTTTGTGACAATATTTCTTCCTATTAAAATGGATCATAAGTTGATTTGTCCCTAATTTGAGTCAAAATTAAACCTACCCAAGTTTAATTAGTAGACAAGCTCGAAAGGCTAAGTCTTAGGGTTAGGCCCAAAGACCTATGGTCTATAGTCCCTCGAAACGAATCAAGCTACAAAGCCCGTTGACACAATTCATGTCCATTCCTAGGTTAGGCATCGAAGATATCGAAAGAGTAATGTCACAAGTGAGTCTCAAACTCGGGACCTTGAAAGGAGCATACCCTCAAAGCCCTAGTCTTCAACCACTGCGCCACGCCTTGGGGACCCAAGTTATAAATCCATTAAGATATTTGAATATGAGAGAGAAAAACAATCAGATAAATAAATTAGAGATTATACTTCATACTTGCATAGATTCAAATCATTTTGTTTATCTATCCAAATCTTTTGTAAACACACATTGATATATAATCAAATTTCGTTAAATAAAAGAAAACAAAAAAAGAAATCACATAATTCAAAGTTTTTGAGTTGAATAATATTTTAGTTTTACCGTTACGAACCCGTGACCGTCGTGTTGAATTGGATTACCATCCAACAGTGAAACCACTAAGCCACTAACCTTTTGGTAAGCGCATGTTTTCTTAAAAGTACTTTTACATCTTAAAATTTTTATTTGTTAACTAAATCTAACCATTGGTGATTGTAGTTATTATAAATTATTGTTTAGTTCTAATTGTTGTGATTTGTGCTTCATACTCATATATTTATGAACTAAAATGTGAGAATAAAATGCATAATCTATTGTGAAACTTATATCATAAATGAGACACACACAAAGGGATTTGAGACAATAACAAAAGGAAAATGCTTGGAATATGTATCTCTTTATTCTAATTAATTTTGGCCAATTTATTATTGTTGTAGATTTAAATCTATCTCACTCTTATTGACACATGTTATAATGAATTAAAGTTTGATAATAATTGACATATATTTTTAATTAAGAAGTCGTAAGTTTAAATGTATGTATAAGCAAATAATAAGATTCAAAATGATTATGTTATTTTCGTTTAACTGAAGTGATACAGGGATTGCTTTTATACAAGAGTG
>JBBMKA010006406.1:0-10305 GCA_037833695.1 Sechiopsis laciniata | reverse complement strand
TATATTTTCCTTTTATAATTAGGTCATCTCTTGTACTCTATTTATACCCATTGTTGGGTTTGTTATTAAATGAAAAAATTAGAGAATTTGAAATTCCATCTTTCAACAAAAACAAAATACCACTGCTAAGCATAAGCAAACCAAAACAGAAACAAAAACTATGTTGAAGTTATAAGGCTATAAAACAAAATCTGCTGCGCTTGAGACAGTTGGAGTCTGAGAGACCAAAAGAGCTAAGAGCCAAGAACTTGTAACAGAAGCTTGCAAAAAACAATCTTCAATAATCCAAGGTCCATGAAATCTGGGAAGACAAACTTTCACAAAGCCAAGCTGATAAGATGCTAAATGCTATTAAAAGTCTCTTATATGAGCTTTGGTGGGAAAGGAACTGTTGAATAGTTTTAAATTTGAGAAATGCCCTACAAGTGGAATTTAATTTTAATTGGGGATGAAATGACTCGACAAGGGTTCGAACTCAAGACCTCCTGCTCTGATACCATGTTTAATTATGTAAATCACCAATCAATCCAAAAGCTTAAGCTGATGGATTGAGGTAAATTTAATTATATCAACGAACAGGAACCATCATATTTTTCAAGATTCTTGTCTTCCTTGGCATTGTCGTGTTGCGTCAGCTTGCTTGAAGGTCTCTCTTTGGGCTTTATGTTCTAAGGCTTTTGAAAGGTTTTCTATTCAACAGAACAACTCAAACTGGGAAGCTTTCTTATAGTTTGATGTTCTTAGTTTTGTTCTTGTTATTTTGTGATCCATTAAGCTTTAGATTTTCTATGCTCTGTTTTGTTTTTTCTTTGGCTTTTTGGCCATTGTTGCTGTAATTTGTACTCTTCTCTTCATTTTCTTAATGAAAGATTTGTTGCTTGTTTAAAAAAAAAAAAAAAGATGCTAAAGGGCAGAGTTTCCGCAAAATGCTGCCAAACAAATGAAACCGCTGGAAATTTGGTAAGTGATGAAAAAATTGAAAAGCGGGATATGTGAGGACGAGCTTTAACAAAAGGAACCATGACTTTCCCTTAGCTAAAATCACAAATATTCCCTTAGACTGATAGAGCACACTATTCGTTCGAGGTATGGGCCAATGGAGAGGAAATATCTAGTTTAGCTAAATTAGAAGGAGAAATGAACTTATCAAGGGATGAGTCTTAACTTTATTGAAATGATTGACTAAAGAATCGATATTGTTAACCTTTATATCATCTTCCAAGCCCAATTCAAAATGAAGACGAGGGTCAAAAGCTTTTGGGGATAAAGAAGCATTAGGAGATTGTTGATGAATTACAACCCATGAATACATGAGGCTAAATCTCTAAAGGGGATAATGTTGGTTTATGTTAATAGCATTTTTATCTTTTTAATTATGTTTTCCTTTTAGGATTAGATTAAATCTTATTTTCTCCTTTTATCATAATCTTTTCCTTTGATAATTAGGTCGTCTCTTGTAATCGATTTAAACCCAATATTGGGTTCATTATTAAATGAAGAATTAGAAAAATTTAAATTCCATCTTTCAATATAGTATTAGAGCCTAAAAAATTTTCTTTTGATCCGGATAAACCATAAACCTTTTCTCTTCTCCTCCTTCACTTTTTTCTTCATCATCATTTTCTTCCTTTTTTAGAAAAAAAAAAAATTTCTCCTCAAACCTCTATTTCCTTTTTCCTCACCTCAAAATCTAGAAAATACAAATCATCCTCTCAATACTTTCTCACTCAATTTTTCAGATTCAACAAAAAAAAGGCCAAAATTTCTCCCTTCAAAGGCGTCAATGAACTGGCCGCAACCGGAAGAATCATCCCCTGTCCAGCATTCCCAATTGGTCCTTGCATCAACATTCTCAACTGGCCTTGGCATCAACATTCCCCATTGGCCCTGACATCGACATTTTCATTTGGCCCTAGCATCAACATTCCCAATTGGCCCTGATATCACCATTCTTAATTGGCCCTGACTAGCTTTCCCAATTGGCCTTGTCATCTATTTCTCAGTTAATCCTGACATCTATTTTTTCAGTTGTCCCCGACATCTATTTTCTTCAGTTGGCCTTGACATCTCTCTTTCCAGTTGGCCCTGACATCTCTCTTCTTAGTTGACCATGACATCTCTTTCCTAGTTGGCCGTGACATCTCTCTTCCTAGTTGGCCTGACATCATTTTTCTCAGTTGGCGCATCATCCCAGTTGGCAGCGCATCAATTTCTCTTCCCAGATGACCCTAGCATCGTTTTTCTCAGTTGGCAGCGTTTATCCCAATTGGCAGTGGTTTATCCCAACTGGCGGCATTTTTTCCAATTGGCGCATCATCATCAAAATTGGCGCATCATAATCACAATTGGCACATTATAATCCCAATGACCAATTCTGATAAGTTTAACTCGAAGCTTGACTTGTATTTCATATACAATCCAGCTTGAGGGGCAGTGTTGGTTTATGTTAATTTTAGTAAAAAAGTATTTTTATCTATTTAATTATGTTTTCCTTTTAGAATTAGATTAAATCTTATTTTCTCCTTTTATCATTAGGTATTATCTTTTCCTTTTATAATTAGGTAATCTTTTCCTTTTATGATTAAACATTATATTTTTCTTTGATAATTAGGTCATCTTTTGTAATCTATTTAAACCCAATATTGAGTTCATTATTAAATGAAGAATTTGAAAAATTTGAATTCCATCTTTCAACTGATAAAATCAACGAGGTAGAGGGAAAAGGAGAGAAGAGGCTAATCGAAATTGGAGGAAGGAAGGCAAAATGATTATGGAGAGAGAATGAGTTGGCTTTGGTGGCTTTGTAAAATTTGTATCAAAACCTTGCAGGCTAGCCTCAATGTCTTTATCAATCATTACTCAATTAAGCCTTGAGAAGTCAATGGGATTGAAGAAATCTTCCTAAAGAGGTTATATTGGGAATTCAAACAAAGTGTAATCCCACATTGGTTAAATAAGGGGTAGATCATGGGTTAATAAAGACGACAAACCTCTCCATTGGTGTGAAACCTTTTGAGTGAAACCAAAAACAAAATTATGAGGGATCATTCCCAAAGTAAACTATCATCATATTAATGTGGAGATTCCTCAAGGGGTTTTCGTTCCTTAACAAGAGGTATTAGAGCGGTTTCCCCTTTCTTAGCCATATCAGAAGAAACAACGAATTTGTGAGTTTGAATATGGTATAAATAGTGTTTTCAAAACGCAAGGTGCAAAGCAAGGCGACAATGTCCTTGATCGCCTTAAGGCAAGAGGCGATAGAAAGGCGAGGCCCGAGTAAAGCAAGGCACAATGAATAAAAGCATAATTAAATATTATATATAGAATATAAATTTAATATAAAAAACATATTCATATCCCATAAAATTGAAATTCTTGTAAAATAATACTAAAAAGCAAAAACTATATAAAAAAAATTAAAATCATAAATAATAAACATTCATTTTATATATTAAAATCATCCTCATCATCTAAATTTAAGTTATCATCTAGTGCTTCATTTTGAACATTTTCCTCTTCAATAGCCAACTCTTCTTTTCATCCTCCTCGTCATCATCACTAACCACCTGAAGTACACTGCTTCGATGTCTAGAAGTTGTGGCATTAGCAGCTACAAGCGACTTTCCTTTCGATCTAGTGTACACTATGGGTTCATTAACCCCACTAGCTTGGGCCATATCTCCCCATGTCAGATCATCGTCATAAAAAACGAGCTCGTCATCAACGGTTGCTTCAACATTTTCTTCTTCAAGAGTTCTAACTAACCATTCATTGCTATCATCAATATGATCCAAAGTAATTGGATCAAGTTGGTTTTTTAGATCAAAACGCTCTTTAGGTGATTGATTGTATTTTACAAACACCAAATCATTTAAACGCTTTTGATCTTAGCCTATTCCTTTTCTTCAAATGAATCTACAAAAACAAATTAAACATTGTGTAGTTATATAAACAATTGAATCTTAAATTAATAATTGAAAAACCCTTTGAACGAACTACTAACGTGTTCAAAGACATTCCAATTACGCTCACATTCTGAAGCACTACATGTTAGATTAAGTACTCTCGTGGCCAACTTTTGTAAAATTGGAGTACTACTGCCATAAAGAGCCCACCATGATGCTATTTACATAGTACGGTTACGAAGTTAATATTTTAGATTTTGAAAATTCAAAGTAAAAACAAGAAGGAAGGAATAATGACATTACCGGGTGTCTTTACTTTCCTCGTATTAATTGCTAAATCAATGCCAAACATGCCTTTAGCTTCTGAATACAACTCCAATTCAATAGTGCATCAATTTTGATCACTAGTTGATTCTATCAAACGTTGCACAACTTTAAGCAATCCACTCATAATTTCCACATCTTGAACAATACATCTTATGGTCATAGAAAAAAGCTGGATTCAAGTAATATCCTGCTACATGTAATGGTCGATGAAGTTGACAATCCCACCTTCTATAGATAATATTCCAAATTGACTTATATTTCACTTCATTACCATTAAACCCATCTTTAATAGCCTCTTTTGCTCTATCCATGGCTTCATAAATGTATCCCATTGTAGGTTTGTCACCATCTACAATTCTCAAAACCTTGACTAACGGGCATGATGCCTTTAAAGTAAAAACTACTGAGTTTTAAAATGAAGGCATTAAAATGGTGTTTGCCGCTAGTTTACCTTTGGGATCTTTCACCCATTTACTAGTTGTCCATTTATTAGAAAGAAACATTTTCCTCAAATTGGCTTTATTCTTATGAATGCTGGATAATGTAAAAAATGAGGTTGCAAAACGAGAAACAATTGGTCTAACTAGCTCATGTTGATTAGTAAATTCCCTCATCATATTCAGTACGTACAAGTGGTTATAAATAAATCCACTTAGTGCAACTGCCTTTTTAATACAATTCTTGATTAGTTCAATTTTACCAATGTCTTCTAAGAACAAATCTAAACAACGAGCAGCACACGGTGTCCAATATAGGTGTGGTCATTTTGCTTCTAAGAACTTACCAGCTAGGACATAATTTGAGGCATTATCAGTAACAACTTGTATTACATTTTCCTCGCCAATTTTCTCAACAACAGTTCAAATAATTTTTCTTCAGTTTTGATGCACGAAGAAGCATCAATAGATTCTATAAACATAGTTCCAGCACTAGAGTGAACTAAAAAATTAATTAAAGTCCTATCCCTTCTATCAGTCCATCCATCTGACATCAATGAACATTTTTTTTTTTCCATTCTACTTCATGGCTCTCCATTAGATTTTTTGTGAATTGGACTTTCTTGTTTAAGTATGTTACTCTGGCCTCATGATAGAATGGAGGTTTTAAACCTGGACCAAATTGACCAATAGCTTCTAACATTACATGAATGCTTCTTAAACGAATGGTATTTAATGGAATACCAGATTGATAGATCCATCGCACGATGAATTGAACAGTTGCATCTCTCCCCTCCTTATTATATTTTTCATTGATGGTAGATTGCTTCAACTTTTTCAATCTATTTCTATCATCAACAACCTTTGATGGATTTGGATAAACAAATTTATTCATTGCGCCTTTTTGTCGTGGTGACTTCCCTTGTAGTTGAGAGTGACTTCTCGTAGCCCCCGTGCTCTCAAATGCTCATTTTCTAGATGTTCCATAACTTGAACTTGATCCAATAAATTCCACGACATCCTCTTCGTCGATTGTATTTAAATCATAATCAGCATAGCTAGGAAGTACATTACTTTCTTCTCGTTTTGATTTTATTTTTTCTTGGTAATTCTTCAATTCCACTTTTACACTAGATGGACAATTTAAACAAGATTTAACATTTCGATTCCCACCAACTAGATGTGCCGTTGCTCGGCTAATACCACCCTTGGTAATTTTTCCACAAAAAATACATTTACAAGTATTGTTATCCTTGTCATCTTCCAAAATGACATATTGCCAACCAGGATGCTTTCTTTTTGTCTCAACTTCTCCCATCCTATTATAATAATTTTAAATTAATATTAAACAAAATTTAAAATTCATCAAAGAACTTAGAAAACCTTAAAGTACAAAATTATATTTAAGTATTTTTTAAAACAAAATTTCAAATTCAATTGATTGAAACTAATAGTAATTTAATAAACGGTTGATTTTTTTTTAACTGTTAAATTTAATAATAAAAAAATTGAAATCAGACCCATCATTTGAAAAGGAAATCAGTCCATTAAAAAGTGAAAACAAAAAGTAATTTAAAAACTAAATTAAAACAAATATCCATTGCTCTGAAGAGTACGCTGATTTGATGATGGGTAAAAGATATAGTAAAACAATTGTTAAAAAATAAAGATATAGTAAAACAAATATCTTTATAAACGGTCGAATTAAGAAAACAAACTTAAAAATGTACTCAGAATCAAATTGTAGTTACAATTATAAAAAAAAGAAATAAAATAAGTAATCAGAATCAATATCCTAACAACTTTTCAAAAATAAAAATCTATATTTAAAGAATATTATATTTAAAAGATGAAAACACAAACAATTTATATTTATAAGATAAAAAACGTGTAAACATCTTAAATATATGGTTTAATTTAAACAATTCAAAGAATCTAGAACAAATCGAATGGTTTAAATTGAAACACGATTTAGATCAAGTGAGATAAGTGAAAAGTACGCTGATTTGATGCTACACTGTGAGTCTGAGATTTCTTGAGAAGCAAAAAATCTGTGGAGAAGGACAAAAATACAAAAATTTGAATTCTTGAGACCCACAAAGCCTGTAAAGAAGGATAGAAGGTACACTGTAAGTCTAAGATTTGGAGAAAAAATCATCCTTTCGACCGATGGAGAAGAATCATCCCTTTTTCAAGTTGTAAAAAAAAAGTGTTACCTTTTAACAGAAAAAACGATGTCCAAGTTGCGCACGAATTCTTGATGGAGGAGAAGAAAATCTTAGAAGTTGAAGATGAGAAGAGAATCGTTAAACTGTAAGTCTAAGATTTGGAGAAAAAATCATCATTTTCGACCGATGGAGAAGAAATCATCCCTTTTTCAAGTTGTAAAAAAATAGTGTTACCTTTTAACAGAAGAAACGATGTCCAAGTTGCGCACGAATTCTTGATGGAGGAGAAGAAAATCTTAGAAGTTGAAGATGAGAAGAGATTGTTAAAGGTCATATTATTTATTTTTAAGGTAAGTGTTGATTTGTCTTCTTTTCGATTTTAAAAAATTGATTTTGGTTGATTCTCTCGAAATTTTTTCCTTTTTTCCTAACGGTCGCTTTGTTTTCTCTTGTTTTTTTTTTTTTTTTTAAATACTCTTCAATAAGGCGAGCGCCTTCGACAAAGGCGATGGTGCAGTGAGGCGATGAAAGGCGCAGTGAGGCGTGCGTTCGGTTGAATCGTCTAGCCTGAGCTGTCTGTGAGGCGCTTGACCCCAGGCCGCCTCTCCTCGCGCCATAGGCGAGTGCTTGGGGTCGCCTCAACAACACTGGTATAAATGGTATGAAGCAGTCGTAATGAAAATTCGTGGTTGAGCTGCTTAATTTGTGCTCCAGTGGAAGTACTTTTGAATGTGCTCGTGATTGAGTAATATGTGTACTCCAGTGTGAAGTGCTTCTGAAATGGTTGCCTAGGTGTGGGTAGCTGCTGTGTGCTCAAACATAAATCGGGTGGATCCGTAATATTACACTCAAGAGTAATTCGGAAGGATTCGTTGTTTACGTCCTCTTAGATAGAAGAAAGATTGGAAATGAATTAATGCAATAAGACCAAATATTTTACCATTAATATTTAGAAAAATATTGAAAAATTCCTACTACATACATATCTCAAATGGAAATTCCAACTGCATACATAAAAACAGACACGGGTATTGAAAAAAATCAAACTGCGTACATTGAATTGGTTTGACTGTGTGTAGACTTTCTTAGATAGAAGAAAGATTGGAAATGAATTAATGCAATAAAGAAAAAAATATTTTACCATTAGTATATAGACAACAAATATCGAAAAATTCCAACTGCATACATATCTCTAATGGAATTTCCAACTGCATGCATAAAAACAGACAGTTATTGAAAAATTCCACTGCCTACATTAAATTGGTTTTACTGTGTGTAGATAGCGTTGAGAAGGGAGAAAATGGGGGAGACAGCTCCCTTTTGGAGATTCTCAGCAGCTTCTTATCCAGATCTTGAAGACTTAAGGCCGGTTGACGCATTTATTGGGGATGTAATTCAACCAGTCAATGGCAGTTTCCCTACCTCAACCGTATGTATCTCTTCTTTTCCAAGAAAGCTTTGCTGAAACTTTTGCTTTCTCAAGTTTGCTCAAGCACAGAAGTATATGTTTAATTGAAACCTGTGCACGTTTATTGAAGTACTGGGGCTACAAATATAATAATTAGTGGGGAGATTAGAGATCCTCCAACAAATGAAGTATTGTGTTTAATTTTGTTAGGATTATATGTGTAAATATGTATTTTACTGCTTTCATTAGGTTTAGACCCAGTAGGCTCGTTAGGGTTATCTTGTACTCTATATATAGGCATTGCCTATTCTAATAATAATACGACTCTTTAGTCACAAGCTCTCGATAACATGGTACCAGAGTATTGAGTTTTTTAGTCAAGGGAGTCGTCTGCAAGCCGCCGAGATCCGCCAGAAAGTCGCCGGAGTGCTGCCGGAAAGTCGCCGGGGCCGCCATAATCCGGTAGCCCACGTCTTGATCTATAATCTGTCCAAATATCGAAGGATTCCGACAAGCCGTTAGTCCGCAATAGTCGACGGAGTAGTTCGACCGCCGCCAACTTGCAACCGCGCGTGGAGGCGCATCCCAGCTCCTATCGGAGTGTTTTTCGTTGGGTTTTGTGCAGGACAGCAAGATCTACAAGTTCGGGTAATTCGTTTTTGGTTTCTAGGATCGATTTGTCTTGGGATTGACAATTGCACGCTGTTTTAGGCACTTTTTGCTACTGTTTTCAGTTCTGTTTTTTTTGAAAAAGTACTCTTTTTGTTGATTTTTGGACTCTTTGCTGCCCTAATTTGTTTAATTTGAGAGAATATGGCTAAGAATAAGCAAACAAACATTATTTCTCACTCAATGCAAATCATGAAACGCAAGTTGAATGGTTCAAACTTTCTCGATTGGAATAGAATAATTAAAAATCATCTAATATACAATGAGTCGAAGGGTCATATGGATGGAAAACCACCTACGATCAGATTACGAACTCCATGAACGATGACATTGTGGACCTGATAAGTCATTGTTCTACTGTCAAAGAGCTTATGACTTTTGTGGAATTTTTGTATTCTGGGAAGGAGCAGGACACAAAGACTTATGATGTCTGCACCTCTTACTTTCATGCTGCTCGGAATGGGGAGTCTCTTCTGAGTTATTACACTAGACATAAGAAGACTGGCACTGAGTTGAACTTTCTAATACCCTTTACTGCTGATATTGTGGTCCAACAGGCTCAGAGAGAGAAGATGAGAGTTATTAGCTTTCTGAAGGGCTTAGGACCAGAATTTGATGCTGCTAGAGCTCAGGTTTTGTCTGGAATTGAGATTTCCAACTTGGATGATGTGTATCGGAGACTCCAACGTAATGAAGAAAGGTCTGTCAAGGTGTCATCGAATAATGCCCTGATTGGAAGAAGAGACACACGAGGTGGGAAGAATCAGAATACTCATGTGAAACCTGGTTACAATCGACGTCAAGATTCTAGTGGTGAAAGGTGTCCGGCAGTTCGAGGTGACATGGTATGTTACTATTGCCAGAAAATCAGAGCATCTCAAGAGAGACTGCAGGAAGTTACAGAATCAGAATCAATGGTTTCAGACAGCCCACCTTGCTTCCAGTGATAAAAATATGCCTGATGAGTTTGCTAACCTCTGGATTTCCAATGCACCATCGCAGTCATCATCTTTCGACCTTCCTCCTGCTGCCACCTTAGCTGAGTCAGGTAACAATCATTGCCCTATTTCGTCGTCTACGAAGTGGGTCATAGACTCTGGAGCCACTATGCATATGACAGGTAATGTTCACTTGTTTTCTACTTCGTTGTCATCTGTTCGTTTTCCTGCTGTTACATTGGCAGATGGATCTTTGTCTCCTGTCCAGTGCTCAGGATCAGTTACACTTACTCCTACCCTATCTTTGTCCGTTGTCTTGTGCCTACCTAAATTTTTGTATAACTTTATTTCTTTGAGTCAATTGTGTCGTGACTTGAATTGTTTTGTTTCGTTTTTTCCTGGTTATTGCTTGTTTCAGGATCATTTGACGAAAAAGACTATTGGTAGGGGGCA
>JBBMKA010006405.1:0-10306 GCA_037833695.1 Sechiopsis laciniata | reverse complement strand
AATGAAAGCATTAAATGAATATAAGGGCAAAATTGAATCAAAATGTCTTTACATTGATTACACAATAAAAAACGGAACGTATAGTTACATATGGAAAGTATCTTAAAGGAATGTTGAATTCGAAATTTGAGCATTAAATGTGATGAAGGGCATAATTTAAAAATATTAATTTCAAATTTTATATTTGCAAATATTTTTTTGAATATGTTCTATTACAATTTTCCTATATTTTTTTATTACAAATTTATTAGTATTATTGAAAAAAAATCTAGGGTGCATGCGCGGAAAATTCCCCATGCCTCTCGCATGCAAAACGATTGCTCAACCATATGAGCTACACACAAAATTACTATTTTTTTTCTCATTCAATATTTATTTAATATTTACATAACTTTTTTTTTACTTTATTTGTATGTTTCTTTATTAGGTTATTTTCTTTTTTAGTTTATACTTTCATGAAGAGAATACCACCACTACCTCTAAAAAGAAGTTAGCCAAATACCAGTATTCAAGATCGAACTCGTGACATAAAGTTTAATTGTGGAATAAACCAACATGACACCAAAATAACCAATAATTGAAAATATGGAAGTGCGGGGAATCGAACCCCATGCCTCTCGCATGCGAAGCGAGCGCTCTACCATATGAGCTACACCCCCTAATTATTGATATTCTTCTCACAATAATTATTTAATATTTGCATGTATTTTTTTTTGTCCTTATTCATTGTTGGTTTTTTTTAGTCCATATTTCACGAAGAAGGTTACAAACCCTATACAGAGAGTACCATTACTCCCAAATAAGAGGAAATACCGTCAATGTTTTAGTTAGCTTACATACACTATTCTCATGGATATACCGTTTGACTGAACAATATTTATTGATAAAAAAAATTAATATTTTAAAAAATGCCCACCATATATTTTAACTCTTTTTTTTTTTTTAAATTTTATTTAAGATTTTCTTGACCACAAGATAATAGGAATCAAATTGAAAGTAACAAAAATATTATATTAAAATTTAGAAATGCCTGATAATCTACAAAGATGGAAACCATGATGTTGAAGATCCTTTGGATATCCTCAATTTAGAAGCATGCTAATGTATTGGTAAGAAATTAATTTGCATAATTTTGGGAGTAAAATTTTATTTTATTTTCTTTCTATTTTGTTATGCCTCGTAATGTTTAACCTTGGAATTATCAAAGACTTTTTCTTTTTGAGACAAAAGGGAGCATTTCATTAAGCAGAAAAAATATTCACAAGGCTACATTGCAAAAAATTTGGCGTAACGCCTCCCACAGCCAGCTAGGAAGTTGGTTAGCACAAAGTTCAGACGAAAAATTAACAATAACACACCGAACAGTAACATGAGCAGCTCAATTCCAATTGCAAGGTCTAAACAAACACTTTTGGCATCACCAATCTCATGTAAGAGAACACCAAGGGAGGAAACCAAAACCCCACTACACTCTACACTCAAGTGTCTCAACTAGGATTTTTGCATCCAAAATCAGCACAAAGGGTTGTATCTCATTATCATCATCGTCGCTTCTGCCGAAGGTGCATTGAGCCGATAGTCCACAAAAACATTCTTTGCCACCATTAGAAATTCGTTCCAATCTCGAATCACCGCACCTAAGCCTGTTTTGAGTTATGTCAGGTGACATATGGAATCGACAAACACTGAGAATAACTCAACCACCTTTTGAAACACATGGACATTCGACATTCGAATTTAACTCCTCTAGAAGAAGCACATGTTTGTGAAGCAGCTCGAAACTCCTGCCAATATGCCATAATCCAAGTCGAACTATCAGTAAGCGAACACGTCCTCTCGCCCAATCAGCGCTTATTCCGATCACTCCACATTGTCTATAACGCAACACACTGTAGCTCTAAATCTTAAATAGACAACAACAAACAGAGCTTTAAACAAAAACCATTAGCATTATGTACCTTAGGCAATCGAACAAACGACAATACAAGGCTTAGGGGCTGAGCCAGGGTGTTGACATCGACATAAAACATGAACAATAGTCTCAGGTTCATTCCCACACTCCGTACACCAAGGTTCAACCTCCAATTTCCTCGAACAAAAGGTATGGTTGGTGGGAAGAAGATTATGAAAAAATCTCCACATGAAAACTTTGATTTGATTAGAAATGTGAAGATTCAACAACCCCTTCCACCAATGACATGTTGCTTCTCCTCCCAAGCCCGACCCTTCGAACTTCATTGCAGCAAAAGCTTGTAAGCACTCCCTGTTTCAAAGTCATATCCACTTGTCAGGAAGATCAGGGACTAATAAGACAGAATCAACATCAACCTCCCAGAGTACCTTCATCACCTTCTCTAGATCCCAAGCTCCACCTCCAGTCATCAGATCAAACACCATGGGAACCTTAGAAACCCATCTATTAAAAAGGTATCCAAATCTTGTTGGATACCATTTGTATGAGCTTGGGAATGTCATACCTGATAATCCTCGATTACAACAAACAAACATAGCAATTGAGAGGCTCCTGCCTTAAAAATCTTGGATTATCTCAAAGTAAACGGTCCCTAAAAGATGTAGCAATTTAATCTCAAAAGTTTTTGTCGAAAATATTTAAAATGTGGACCAGCTTGCACGCACCTCGACTAATGTCACGAGCCATACCGCCTGACCCTACAACATTTTAATGTCAAGAAAACTAGTATGAAATTAATTCCTAAGTAGGTGGCCACAATGGATTGAACTCATCACCTTAAGCACCTCAAAACCCTCATTGACTACTTGAGCTACTAAATGATGGTTCAACTTTATATTATATATAGCTTAAATTATCATAAAAAATATCACTTGATTTTAATTATAAATCAAATTTTGAAAAGCTTCAAGACAATCTTGAAAGGTTTTTCGATTAAATTTATGGACAAAACAATGAGTTTTTGCCAAAAGAAGCAGTGTCTAGTGACATCATATATCACCTCAATAACCAATTGGTTACGAGTTCAAGTTCTATCACCTTGAAAGGAACTGAGATTAAATCAGGGTTGGATGAAAATGAAAAATGGAAGGGAAGGGATATGTAATATTAATATATGATGCATTTTTTTTAGAAAAAAAATATTATGTATATTGAATTTTTTATCATATAATATTTATAATTGAATATTTTTCCCTATCATTTCAAAATTTATTCATTTAATTTAATATTTAAATAAAAATTAAAATTTAGTAATCATAAATATCAAATAAATGAAACACAACAATCAAATAATTAAATTTAATAATTGAAACCAAACAATCAAAATGATAAATCAAAATAAATTGATAAAAAAAATTTAGCTTAAAAACTTAATTCAAGATGGATTACAATAAAGAAAAATAAAAAAGTAACTAATGTTAATTAATTAGAGTAATTATATAATGCATTCATTCTAAAATAAGTATTTAGATTTCCTTTAAAAAAATGTATGTGTTTTGAAAAGTTTGAGAATAATAAAGTCAATATTTATGCATCTATATTTTTATATATCAAATTTCAAATGGCATTATAAAAAAAAAAAAAAAAAATCAAATGTATAAATAATTACAAATATTATTTAAATGACATGATTTATTTAAGCTTAAAAATTGATATTTGACTCACATTATTTGAAAGTAATTGTACCCTCTAAATAGGGTTTGTTGATTCTCTTCCCTCAATTAAAAAAAAAAATAAAAGACATGATTTCTCTTAACAAAAAGTATGGTAAATATTGTGTTTTAAAAGAAAAGATGGACATAAATAATAGATAATAAATAAATATATTCAAATAAGTTAATAGGAATAAGTTGATAAAAAATATCCATCTTAATTGGGAGAGCTCAAGTTCAAATCCTAATTTTTAGGATTTGCTTTTGAATAAAAACTATAACAGAACTTAATTAAGAAAATTACAGAAAAAAAAGTTTATTTGGAAACTAAAATAAAAATATATAATTAAAAAAATTGGTAAAGTAAAACTTTTACTTGCCAACAAGTACTCATAAATGCTTACCCAGCTATATGAGGTATAAAATTTGTCAAATTGTTTTTTTTTTCTTTTCCTTTAATTATCCTTTTTTCAAATTTTTTTAAGGGAGTCATGTGGGTGTTTTTAAGCCCCACGATATGATGGGATAAGCACCTTTGGGTACTTGTTGGTAAGCACCCAAGTTTTGCTCAAATTGAAATATAATTTGTTAGGAGAGTTAAAAAAAAAAAAGAAGCAATAACGTTATTTCAAAAACGTTAAGAAAATAATTAAACACGCAAGCTCCAGGCATTGGGCTAAGCCAAAAAGTATATCCGGATGGGTCAAACGGCAAGAAGAAGCACTTTCCTTCTCTTTGCGACAGGCCAAACGAGGGGGTGAACTGGCCAAAAACCCATATGGTTCTGCTGAACCTACAGTTCAGTTTGAACCTTGAACTGGTTCGAAAAAACAAATGGGTTCGATATTGAACCAAACCGGTTCGGGTTAACTAGTTTGAGCATGGACAATCGGTCTCACCTCGAGCCCAGAGCTCGTTAGCTTCCTTCCTCCAGTTGACTTTTTCGCGATCAAACGAGATGCTCCGACAGCTCGACCTCTTCCTTCCTCTCCATTCAAACACCCACCAACTAGAATCTCCAAATGACAAATTATCAGATTAAAAGGGAATTGTACACAACTGGTAAGTTCTCAAACTTTCACAGAAAGAATTGATAGCGTATTGGTTTCAATTTTTAATGAAAATCTAATTCAATACCACGATCACGAGTTTGATACTGAAAATTGGTATTCTTCAATTTAACATTCAAACTACAATCGAACTATTTACATTTCTACTAAGTACTAAATTGATAGACAACCAAAATTGAGTTCATCTGGCATCAAGTACAGGGTACGAGTCAATTGAATTGAAAAAAAAAGTACCAAATTTATACCTTAACTAACCTTACAAACCAAAATTATAATTTATAAAAAAAAGAACAATTAAAAAACATCGAAACTTCGAATAAAGAAAAAGAAAAAGAAATTTTAAAAAAAAAAAAGAAAAAGAAAAAGAAAAGAGAAATGTAGGATTCTCGTTCCAGACCATGTAAAGGTCAAAGTACGAACCGTTCGGCGACCGCAACGGAGCCATCCCATTATCTTTTCTCAAGCATTCATATTTAACTAATTTATTTATTTATCTATTAAATATAAACAAATTAATTAATCTTTTTATTTATTACTTTTGCTAATCTTTCACGCACTTTGCCACAAAACCCAACACTTCCTTTACCAAGTATATTATTATTATTATTATTATTATTATTATTATTATTATTATTATTATTATTATTATTATTATTATTATTATTATTATTCAAATTAGTAACAGACAGATACCCTTACACAACCTCATTAAAAAACAAAGGCACTTATTATTAAATTAATTTTTTTCATAATTCAAATTAAATTTATTTACATCCTATTAAAAAAAGTTATTATTTTATTTCTAAATTTAGACAATAAATTACAACTGAGATAGTACTCTTCCAATTTGTATGAAAGAACTGACATCATAACAATCATATACCAAAATAAGAGCAATATATGATATTTGAGAATCGGTGAATCTTTTGCTTTATGGCCTCCTCACGAAGAGGTTTATGTTCTATTTGAAATTTTGGTCAAAATTAAATCACATTCACATTTTATTAGTAAGTTCAAACCAACAAATCTAAATTCAAGTGCCCAAGCCTTAAAAGTTGAGAGAAATATTAAGGATGGTCTACATTTTGGAAAATAAACCATCAAATGTCTACCCATTTGTTGCATTTAAATTGATGTATACTTGTAAAAGAAAGAAATTTTTACTCCCCATAATGCCCTTCCATATCCTACTAGTTTACCTAATTAATAATCAAATCCTCCACACAAGCCTACATTTGAGGAGACATTTTAACAAATTTAAAAAAAAAATAAAATTAAAATTTGAAAAAATTTGTGAAATAACGTAGAGATTTCTTCCCCATAACCACCTTCCATATCTAATTATTTTATTTTTAATATCTTATTCCTTTTTTAATGGGATTCAAATTAAGTTAGAAAAAAACACATTTTATATTGAATAACCACTGTATCTCATATTTTATTGCTAATTCAAATTAAAATTTGAAAAAATTTCTATATAAACAATATTGAATGACTAAAAGACTATTTTTTAGGAAAAAAAAGTTATGTCGCCTAGCCACATTCCACCGGTTGAAGATGAGAATTCTCGAATCTTTTCTTCAACGTCGACAGTATCCACACTTACGATCACTGTTGAAGATCATAATTCTACAATCTCCCTAATCTACACATTTGCAATTCTACCTAAATTTCACATCGCAAGGATTTTGGTTCTACAACAATGGAGGTCACACCCATCCAGTTGTCTTCAATGGGGTATGAGATGAAAGGGATATCTACTCAATTATAAGACGGTGATGATTGAAATAGCACAATTAGTCAACTTATCGATTTAGTTGCATTTACGCTTGATATTGGCGAAAGTTTCACCATAACCATAATGTGTAGTGGGGTTTCCAACGTCATGTATAACGATTGCTTCATTCTTGGAAAAAATGTCCTCGTACACATTGAGACATACAACGCAAACAACTCCTATGTCCCAGTTGCGTTAAAAGTTGGGCTCATGTTGTCAAATAAGGATGAGTTGAAAAAGTTTCTATGCAAACTAGTATTGAGCATGAGACACTAGTCTTGAGGTGTTATAAATATGTAAGATTTGTACTTCTGGTCAACATAATAGGCTGATAGTGAATTATATTATGTAAGCAGAGACATGATGTTGCAACGACAACTAGTTCAAATATTTCTTCTTTCTGTTATTAATTTGATTTTTTTTTAATTCAAATTATCATGGAGTTTGTTAGAGTGTATCTATATTAAGATTATCAAACAAATTAAAAAAAACAAATTCATAAAAAGGATAAAATTGTCATTTACATTATATTCATTTAATTACTAAATTTCAGAATATTAAATTTAGACATAAATTTAAACAATTTAAAAAAGTAGACATTTCATGTTTATTTTATAAAAAATTAGACATTTGCCTGATTATCCCAAAAGTTAATAAAGGTCTAAGACATGTAGACAAGCCCAAGTTCAAGGCCCAGGCCTAAAAGCTCACCAGGACCCAAGCTCATGGTTCATGAGAGATTTATAAAAGAAAAGCGCTCTCCATTTTAAGGTTAAAAAATTTGAAATTCTTTTACAAAAGTTGAAAGCTCTCCAAATTTCTAAGGATCAAGCCAAAACTACTTTAAAAGTCAATTGATTTCACAAATAGACCACTCAAAAACAAAGAACACGCATCGTGTTATTCAAATGAAACATTCAAGAAGATCAATAAGGTTGCAAAGCCCTTAAAAAATTTAAGCTTAAATACACAAGCTGCAAACCCTGTAGACAAATCTAATATCAGGAATAAAGTGTAAAGCCTTTCAAACAAGTCAACTTCTTTGAGAACAAATTACAAAGCAAGTCAAGCTCACTTTAAAAATAAATGGTAAAGTCCATGAAAAATTGTATACGAGAAAGAAAGAAAGAGATAAATCAATTATAGATCGAGATACTCAAATTCATACAAATACAATGACACTAATGACAAGACAATATGGCGAAAACTTTGCAGGCACGATGAGTGATAAGCCTATCTATGCCTAACCAATAAAAACTTTGCTAACCTTCTTGACTTATTAATTACATAGAGAACACAATACGAAAATATTCAACTCTTCCACTTTTTTTTATTTTTATTTTTATTTATTTTTATATTATTTTCAAATAAATAAGATCCAAACTGCAACCAACCTTCTTGTTGAAGTTGTTTTTTGAGAATTATAGATATAATTATTAAATTTAATATTTAAATATTATTAGATATATTTTTAGAATTCTGTATTATTTCTACTATATATATATATTTGTATGAAATTAATGGAACAACAGACAATTTGGGACATTACTTCTTTAAAATTTAATATTGGTGGCACTTGACGATCTTGCCTAAACATAATTCCCAAACTTTTAATATCAAAAGCTATCTATACCTAGTTTTGCGATTATGAAGTTGAATTTGCTAGTAATTGTAGATCAATAGTTAGGTTAGTTAACTCTTTTGAAAAATTTCTTAAGCTCTAATGTTCTATATCTTTCAAACTTTAGCATGAGACATTAAACATTTAGTTGAATTACTATTCTTTTTCCTCTCTTTTTAGATTATATTTGTGTGATTTGATTTTTGTACCGATATATTGGAATGTTTTTTTTTTTTTTTTAGTATTTGAGCTTTTTTGGTGTGAGGAAAAAAAAATTGAACATTTGATCTCAAAATGAATTATGATTTGCATGGAAAAAATGGCAAAATATTTCTATTTATATCACAAAATCAAAACTAATTCATTTGTAACATGAAATTCAAATTGAGTTCTATCATCGATAGAATTCAATCAGTTATAGAGTTCTATGATTAGTTAAGTTCTATCACTGATTGAATTTTATCATTAGTAAACTCATTTTATCACTGGTTGAGTTTTATTATCGATAGAAAATCATGTGTAAATGAATTATTTTAGAAATTGTGCTACAAATATAATACAAGAGGTAAAATGTGCCGCTGAGGGTAAATTCTTATTTTAATTGTTACTTCATGGTCATGTTTACACTTTAGTATTATGCTTAGAATGATTTTCTTACCTAGTTTAATATTATGTGTGGTTAGAGCAATTTTGGTAATCATTTAGTTATTTTTGGACAACTTCTTTTACTTGGTTCTCAATTAAATTTAGTACTAAATTAATTAAGTTTTAGAGACAGCCTCTTTTGCATTCGCAAGAAACATCTTTCACCACCCTTCTCTTTCTATATATTTTATGGTATAATTATATACATTACTAAATAGCTGTCATATGGTGCCATAAATTTTTTAGGATTTAACCATTAAATAATTATTTTTAAAAAAAGAAAAGAAAATTTGTGGCATCAAATGGTGCCACATACCTACTAAAGAGAGTTTACCTCTTTATTCATACAAAAACAAGTATTTCTCTTTTTTTTTTTTTTTTTTTTTTTTTACATTTCCCTATAATTTCTAATTTAATAATAGTAACTATAGAATGAGTTATGTTGGAGTCCAAATAATTTATTACATAACTGAATGTGATGTCCATTTAGTGATTTGATTTTTAAAAACCTACTACAGTGCTCATTTTATAAGCCCACATGCATTCTACGTGATTTAGTTTGATTGAATACTATTTTAATTAACCTATGGACTTGAGCTTTTATTGTACTAGAAAATGTTAGGTGCATTATACGTTTAGTATATTTTAATTTTAAAATGTTACAATTTTATAAGGGTATTTGAGCCTCGTTTATGTAAACAACGAGTTAACTTACCTTTTTATTTATTATTTTTTAAAAATCACTTTCTATTAACTTTCCTAAAATGTTTTTACATTTTAACTTTTCATGTATTAAAATTAAAACTATTATTAATATCAAAACAATTTTTTGTTAAAGTTAGTTTTAAACTTATTTGAGATATAATTTAAAGTTTTTTTTTTAAATGAATTTTAAGAAATAAAATTCAAATTTTGAATTTTTAGAGACGAAAAGAGAATAAACTTCTAATAAAAGATTAAAAATGGTGTTTTAAACTAAAAAAGAAAAAAAAAAGGTTAAAAACAATGAGAAGAATATTGATGAGATTAAGAACAACTTCATTTTCTACAAATGTTCGTGCAGGTTTCGAACTTGGAGTTCGATCTCTATAAAAGAAACATTAATTTAATTTCCAAAAACCATTTATGAGAAGGAAGAAGATTAGTGAAAAAAAGTAAAATACTGTACAAACCACGTCATTTTGGAAAGGTGAGATTGAAGGGAATCAAGCTTAGATTGACCCCGGAACAACCACCATTTACTGTTACAATTTAAAATATAAAACTTCTTCTTCTTTTTATTTTTATTTTTATTTTTATTTTTTATTTTTTAATATTTTAAAATGTTACAATTTTATAGGGGAGTTTGAGCTACCATTTACGGCTTTCCTTATAGCTTTCTATACCGTTTTCCTTCATTAGTTTTCTACTATGTTTTCTTTATTTCAGCAATCTACAATTTCCATTTTGGTAGGAGCTTTGTGATAGGCTGTAGCACTTTTCCGTAATGTTATTGTGATATTTGGTTTCAATATTAACTAATAATGACAAATTAGTAATTGGTTTAAATAAGAACTTTATTATGACTAT
>JBBMKA010006404.1:0-10307 GCA_037833695.1 Sechiopsis laciniata | reverse complement strand
ATTTGCAAGTATTGATGAACCCGATGACCCAACCCAACCCGAAAATATAGGGTTGGGTTGGGTTGTCTCTTTAATTGAGTTGGGTTGGGTTGGAAAAACGATCAACCCAAAAATTTGGGTTGGGTTGAAAACCTCTTCAATCTAACCCAACCCAACCCATGTTCACCCCTACTTGCAGCTGTTGGAAGCCAAGCAACAGAAAGCAAGTGGATTGCTTTAAATTTTTGTACAATTTGCCATGTAACACAGAACAAGCCTTCCAGCTATTCTCCTCTCATATTTATTTCACTTTTTTACCTTCCAAAAAGTTGAAAAATAAATACAAAAAATTGGTTTTAAATTAATTCTGAGACTACTAATGGCCATTAATTAAATTTTATCAATTTTTAAATTAATTCTGAAACGAGTAATGGCCATTAATTAAATTTGATCAATTTTTAAATTAATTCTGAGACGAGTAATGGCCCTTAATTAAATTTTATTTCTTTAGTTCAAATTAGGAGGACACAAATTATATATATTAAAATCAAATTCATAATTGTAAAATTAAATTAAATTACGATTAACGATCAACTCTCTCGTTATACATGTACGATTATTTATTAAACATAATAATCAAAAGTCTCGTGTTATATTAAAGGGTATTCTAGACATAGTCAAATTTTGTTATTTAGATATTGTTTTATAATGTTATTTTTTGTCGAACTAGATCAGAATGAAATCATCATAAGTTTTTTTTTTATATATATATTCCTTTTGTTCACCGACGATTATTAATTTAAATGAATCTGGTCGATTATAAACTTTTTTTAGAAGACAAAACGTATGAACATTACAGGAATAATTTTCTACATCACAAGACAAAAAATAACAATTTTTTTAATATAAATTAGGAGGGAACCACAAATCCTATAAAAAGAGTATTACTGCTTTCAAGTAAATGAGAGTACAAATATCGATTTTTGAGATCGAACATGTGATTATGGTGTTGAATTGAACTACTATGAAACTATGAGGCCGTTCCATAAGTCAAAAAATAACAGTCACAATAAAAATAAAGTCGTGCCAAGGTGTTTAATCTAATAAACACGATTCCCTTTTAAATAGATTCGGCCAAAATATGCTTTAATTAATGTAATTAATCAAATTGCACAATTGTTATCTTGCTATATCAATTTAAATGAATCTGATTAAGTCAATTTAACTATCATCCATTAATTTAATGCTCGAAAGATCTTAAAAATCAAAACATTAAAAATTCTATCTATAATGATTATCTATTAAAAAAAAATTGACTATAAATTTACAGAATTAAACAATATGTTTTGTAAAATTAGTTTGAAGTGCATAACTAAGTTATCATGAATATTAGAAGGAAAAAAAAAGTTGCTTAATTAATGTAATTAATAAAATTGCAAACTAGTGGTCTTAATTAATCAATTTAAATTAAATTCCACTAGTCAAGTTGATATCAAGTTGGTCACTTGGATTAATGTTAATTGATCAAATACCCACCATATTTAATCTAAATCTACTCTCTCTCTCTTTTTCAAGCAATAATTTAAACCAACTTGCTCATTGTTTATTGTGGGGAATCACATCATATCATAATGTATGTGTTAATTTTTATAATTACCTAGTCTTCATGATTCCATCCTATGTGACCACTTTAGGTTGTCTATGGATATCATTTTTAATCTTATATGTCCAAAAACTTTGTTTGGGGTGTGTACTAAAAACCTTTAATAAATGGTATCTATTCTATTTTTTTTATTACAACTTGTCTTAATAGTCATCTATTTTAATTTGGCTAGTCAAACTAAATGCTTTTGTTATTTTATATTTATCACGTGACTAGAATATCATTTTAAATACATTAGTTGTAAACAACTAGAAAATTCAATCGAATAATTAAGACTTTACAAACTTTCGTGAAAAATTATTGTAGAAATCATTTTTAAATAATACATCATCAATTTGTCAATCTTTTACCACGCTCTTTTTCTTTTTAAAACCTTTCCCAAGTTAGGAAACGGAGATTGTAATAAAAAATATTATGGTTCTGTTTGATAATTATTTTATTTTTTATTTTTTATTTTAGAAAATATAAATCATACATGCTTAATAATTATTTTTTGTTGTTTAAAAAAATTTATTATTTTTTGTTTTTTTAAAAAATTAAAACTAAAAATACGTTTGACAACCGTTTTTAGTTTTTTAGAAAATTAAAATTTATTATTTTTAATATTTAATAAAATAAAATAAATTTATTTTATAATATTATTGATCTAATAAACTTAAAATTGCAAGCCTAAATTTTATTTGTAGTATGTTTTTATCATTTTTCTAACATTTTTTAGAAATAAAAACTAGTTTTTAAATATTACTTTTTTAGTTTTTACAATTTCTTTAGTATGGTTAGAATATATTTTTATAAAAATCTTCTTTTAACAAGTTAAAAACAAAATAAAATAAAATAACTATCAAATAAAATTTATATATTTTTTTTTCTATAAAAAATAAATGGACCACCAACTCATTCAATAAGTTTACAAAAGATTTTTGATGGGTGACGATGGTATTAAATAATTTATTATGGGCCAATTTGGTCCTTTGGAAGAAAATGGACGTGGTCCACACTCGAGAGTCCGCGCGTGTTAGACACCAGCCTGGTAATCTTGTCACAATCATGTCGGATAGGAGGAACAAATCAAGTTGATGCTTCGTCATTCCGTACGAGGCTTTTACTGACACGTAGCATGCAACTTGCCAAGTGGCAACATGTGGTTCTCATTCTATCCCTCTCCATATTATGCCACGTTTCCTTTCTTTTTCTTTTTTACTGCCTCTCGGCTTTTGCTTCTTGGGCCCACTATTTCCACGTCACATCGAAAGGCCTACGTGGCGCCTCGAGTCTTTTCGACACCTCGCAGCGTCCGTTAAATTGAAACTAAACGACGCCAACTTGCACAAAAGAAATGCGTGAGGAAACGTTAGCAACTAACGAAAAACGTTAAAATGGATCTTTCTTTGTTGTAGTCCCTCGAAATTTTCATAATCACTTTTTCTTTCGTTTCTATTCTAATTTCGAATATTACATCCAATATTAAACAAAAACACGTAGTTATGAAATTTAATTTCCAACATTAAATTTTTGTCTCATACATAAACAAATATAAAATCAATATTTTGAATTTGTTTTATTTTACAATTTTATAAAATGTGTTAAACTCAAATTTAGATATTTTAGATGTTTAAAGTTTTTATATGCTTGACAAAATTATAAAGTATAGAATATATAGTCTAATAAAAAAAAAAAAAAGTTACGAGTTTAAATTTTTTATCTAAAATATAAACAAATACAAAATATTTTTAATCATAATTATTTCAATATTAAATAATGGTGCAAGTTATTATTTTATCTTTGTCGAGAAAAATGAATAAATTGCAGTTTGGGGGCCACCTAATAATTTACAATTAAAAACAGTAGAATGGAAACCATGTGGATAGATAGCTGAATGGGGCTGGCATGTGATACGGTCTATTTTTCTGGATTTGCTTGTTTCTCTTTTATGAAAGTCACTATCAATTATCACTATTTTTCAATATGATTTTTTTTTTTTTTTTAGAATTTTTTTTTTTAATATGATTTCTCTTCATGTTTTTGATTGACGTCGTTACACATATTTTATAGTATATAAAATATAAAATTTCAACTTATCTCCTAATTAATATTAAATAATATATAATAAATCTTAAAAAATATATAATATTCAAATCTTAATCCTAATAAATCTTATAAAATATCATAATTATATTTATTCCTAATACATGGGTTGAATTCCCCTAGACTTTTTAAAATTCAAAGATTTGATAGGTAAAAATATAAAGTGCAATCTGGTTGAAGCTACAATATTTAATTGTCAATTAAATAATTAGTAAAAAATTAATTTTTAATACCAAAAGTTTTTAGAAAGAAAGAAGAAAGTAGTGAGGGGATACCACGGGCCCATTCGATAACTTCAACCAATACAACATAACTTTTAATTTTCAATTTTCAATTTTCAATTAAATGTCACAAATCAAATATAATATTTAATCAAAAAGTGGCGAATAACTGAATTGAACTAGGTAAGAACAAAAACTAACTAAAAATTTTATTATAGATAAAATATTTTTGAAAAAAGTGATAGAATTAAAATAGACAATAAAAATGTTGTATGGAATATATTCCCTAAAATAAAAGTGACTTGTGAAATTAGTTTTTTTTTTTTTTGGTGAAAGGGGCGCCGACGACGTGGAAAAAAGAACAAAACAACGGTTGCTATTAAAATGCTAATACATTGAAACGTGTCAAATAGAAGAGAACAGTGTCAGAGCCAATTTCCCTAAATACCCCTCTCTTAACCCTTCGTAGCCCCAAAAGCTCACCTTTTTATTTTTAATTTTAATTTCCGGCCCCACGAATTTATCGATTATAAAACAGCCACAGTTTGATACCGCCAGGGGACTGTTTGTTTGCACAGAGGATTTATTCTGTTACTTAAACATTTATATCTAAATGAATTTTTATTAATTTTTTATTTATTTGTACTTTTAAAAATATATCTTCATTTATAATTATTCAATCATTTTAATTATTTATTTTAAATCAATTAAAATAATTTATTTTTAAGCACACATTTTTAATAATTTCTTTTTTAACTACGACAATAACTATTCATTTTAAATCTATATCTAAATGAAGTTTTGATTTTAACTCATCTACACAAAAATAACACTCAAACGAGATTTTTGCTATAATTCTCAATTTTTAACCACTAAAAATAACTTTTCAATATAACTCATAAAGTTAAATTCTCATTAAATATGACAAACAAACAGACTCGAGATGTCCACTCGTCTCCATCCCACCACCAAAATTAATTCCCATCTCTGCAAAATTCACACTTTTTTTGTGGAGATCGGGGCAAGGATTCGTCATGCGGAATGGCCGGGGGATTGGATTCCCGGCGTAAATTTTTATTGTTTTTTTTTTCTTCTACTTTTTCTAATCTTAATTTTATAAGAATTTTTTCAATAATATTATTCAAGTGGATAAATTTTCAGGAAAAAATATATATTGATTTTCATTTAGATAGTTAATTATTAAAGAAAATTATTTATTTAAATAAATATTTCTATAAACAAAAATCTAAAGATTAAATTGGTAAAAAGAGAAAAAAATATATAATTTTTAAAAATAAAATATGTAAACGCGGCTCTCATACTAATCTTCTTAACTTGAATGCATTCCCCGTCCCATGGGACGTTTGGTTGGCGGGGAATTTTTTAGGGATTTTTTTTTCTCACACACTCATCGTCAACTACTCTTAAATAATATGAGAGTCAAATACCGATTTACGAGCTCCAAACTCGTGATCGTGGTGTTCAAATAGATTAATACCAAACAAGATAACCAAATCGCACCACCAACTCATTCGATAATTAAATAGAGCTTCAAACTTAGGGCGTTTGGAGAGCAAGATAGTACTTTTGGGAGATTTAAATTCTTATAATTAAAATGTGGGAAATTGTACTGCATTCTTCTCCCAGACTAATTATAAATATAGATAAATTATAAAGTATTTATATTCATAATTCTTAATATATTATAATAATGTATTACAAGTAGCTATTAATATATTTTAATATTTTATTTTAAATATTCATTAATATCAATATTATAAAAAAGTTTGTAATAATACTCATTAATATCAATGACTATATTTACTATTTTTTTTAGTGTCCATATTTGTAATTATATTCTAGATTTGAATAATCTCGTCTTAAAATATTTATTTGAGGGGTTTAAGGAGACTTTATGAAGGATTTTTTTGGATTATTTCATCGAAATGTCAGGTTTGGTCTATCCAACATAAATTGAGTTCATCACTTTTTAGTTCTACAAGGTCGTCTTGACTTTAAAAGTGTTTGGATGAGTTGTTGCATGAGGAGTTATTTTTAGTGTTTAGGATGATGAGTTAATTTTTAATGATTGAAAATTGATATTGTGGTAATAGCTCATTTAGATATAAATTTTTTGTCGAGGAGTTGCAAATAATAGTTCACTTGGATGTGAATTTTTGTAAAGGGGTTGCAAAATTAAGTTATTTTAAGTGATTAAAAATAAATAGTTATATTAAGTGGTTGTAATAACTCCTTTGGATGTGATTATTTTTAGAAGAAGTTATAAATGCTCACTTATAACTCTTCCACAAAACCAAAGCACAACTAAATAGAGGTATTGAATGTGTCAAAAGATTAAAAAATTGGAACTTTTTTCATACTACAAATAACACTAAAATACAACATCATTTTTTAAGGAAAAAAGTATAATCATTTAGGGTATGTTTGGAAGAAGGGAAATGGTAATGATGGTGTGTTTAGGGGGAGGAATAATAATGATTATGGGGGAATGAAAATTAGGTGGAGAGTATGAAAGAGAATGATTACGAGAATAATGATTATTTGTGTTTGGAACAAAAACAATGATTACGAGAAAAATAAAATAATGAGTATGATGAAAGTTACTGATGTGATATACAAAAAGTTATTGGAAAGTGAATAGAAAGTAGTTAGGAAGAAAATGAAGAAAAAAAATGTATTTTTTGGAAACAACAATTGTGGAAGGAATGGTTTACGGTGACCCAAACATGGAAAATCATCTCCATTCCCATTATCTTCCTTATTCTTGGAGGTCCAAACATACCCTAAGGGAGAAATGAAAATTATGAAGAGAATAGGAAAGAGAATGATTATTTGTGTTTGGAGTGAAAGAGAATGATTATGGTAGAATGATTATTTGTGTTTGGGGGAAAGTGAATGATCATGAGAAAAATAAAAATAATGAGTATGATGAGAATAAAAAATAATGTTGTGATATATAAAAAGTTGTCGTGAGAAAATGAAAAATGTGATTTTTAGAAAACTCAATTCATGGGGAATGATTCCAAGTAGTTTATACACAAATAATTATCCTTATTTTCATTCTCCCCCCTTACTCTCATATTTGTTGAACTAAAAAAACTTTTAGAATTCGAACAATACCTATCAAACAATAAGGTACAAAGGTAAAATTTGAAATTCTCACTTAGTTTTTAAAATAACAATTAAAAGCCACACTTTTTTAAAAAGACAAATATGAATTGAAATTGTTACTAGAAATCGAATTGAAGTATAGCAAAGTTGAAATAAGAAATTTTGAATGAAAATGACATTGAAATTGGGAAGGAGGAACAATAAGAGCAAGAGATTGAAATTGCCAGAAATGGATTAGGGATTTAGTTGCAGGTTGTGGGAATTGATGATTGGAACCCCAACTCCTGCAACTTGCATTACAAACCAGATTTCCAAACTCACCACTGATCTACACGTGGATTCTTCCCATTTTCCTTCTCTTCTCTTCTTCTTTACTTATTTCCCATTTTCTTTCCATTGCATTCCATTCTGAGCTTTTCCCCCCCTTCTGGGTCTCTTCATTTTTAGGATTTGAAGTTCGATTCCATCTGGGTTTTGATTTTAAGAACTGGGTTTTGGTTGGTTTTTGTTCCATGGGGGATGGAATCGCTGGATTTGGGGATGACCTGAATCTGAGACTCCCGCCGGAGATGAACGCAGAATCCAACGTTTCTATTTCCGAACAGCCGGACCTTACTCTTAGACTCTCTCTTGGTGGAATTGATTGTGGGAAATCCATGGGGGCTTCCTTAACTCGCTCGTCTTCGGTTATTGGAGAGATTTCTTCTCAAAACTCCCAGACTTGGAAATGGGATTTCCAGAGGCAACCGGGTTCGTTTCTTTCGTTGGCCAGATCTTGCTCCCTTCCGGCCGAGACCGACCAAATGGATCGCTTTAAATTGAAGGAGTTGCAATTGTTGAGAAGGATGGAGGCTAAACGGAGACTGGCGGAGCAGAGAAGTGGCAGAGCAGCTACGGCGGAGGACGAGAAGTCGGCGGCCGCGGAAGTGGTGGCTTGGGCTGCTGCTTCTGCAGCCAAAAGTCCTGCGTTGTGTCGTGCTATTGATAAGATTAAGTCCTCACAAATGGAAGGTTTTTTCCTTTACTCTTCTCCTCTTTTTTTTTTAATTTTTTTTAATTTTTTATTTCTCTAAGTTTGTAAGACTTTGTAATCTTCTGCTCTGATTTAATTTTATGTTCTTTGAATTGATTAATCTTCAACCTCTTGGTCGAAAATCTCTGTTTTGGTTCTGAGTGATTCATAAGCTGAAATGGATGGAGAAGAGAATCATAAACACTTTATTAGCTAACTACTGGTTTTGTAGGGAGCTCAAAGTAGCTATTTCACTATGGTGAAAAAATGGTTCAAAATTCATTGACCATAAGCTTAGTTCTACTACTTTCATTGAACAATCGTTAAGAAAATTCGTATGAAATTAATTTGTAGTTAAGTAGCACTATAAATTAAACCTACAATCATAAGAAGTGTTACTTGATGTAGATATCATAGTATAAACTTCTTCCATGTGCCTATGGAAGATTGTAATTTTGTTGATTCTTTCAAATTGATCCAATGATTTTCTTTTCAACTTGGTCATCCAATCAGTTGGCTTGGTTTTGTGTTTGAAATTGGGATTCTAAGTACAAACCATGAACTCTCTTTAACATCATATCAACTACTTTTATAATTGGCATCATTGAAGCGAAACTTGTAAGATTGGGTTATCATCATGATACATTGATTGTTGTTGAGGATGCAGTCAAGTTGGATCTTGATTGAATTAGGTTCTAAAGCAATATGAGAAGTTGGTTTTAAGAGTTGAATTTTCATTGACAGGACGTGGAAGTGTGGGATCAACTTGGGGCTCATCGAGTTCGCAATCATCCTTGGAGTCAAATGATAGAGAGCCAGTAGTAACCTCAGAAACAATGACATCAAGAAAACACGAAACACCACCGATGAATGCATTGAAAAGAGCTAGAGTTTCCAAGATATTAATGGAAGAGGGCGGAGGGATTGACACGATACAAACGATGCCGAGCGTGTCAACGATCGGGGACGGGCCATATGGGAGGAAAGTAGAAGGGGTTTTGTACAAGTACAAAAAGGGACAAATTTGTATAGTTTGTGTGTGCCATGGAAGCTTTCTAACACCAGCAGAGTTTGTGCAACATGCTGGTGGGAGGGAAGTTGCAAACCCCATGAAACACATTCATGTTTCTTGTACTTCATTTTCAATGTAAGTCCCATTTAATTGTTTAATTACAAGTTGCCCATTTTCTTTCAAGAAATTACAATGGAAAAAGGAACTTTTTTAATTTAGTATTGTTTTTTTTTCTACTGATTTTTCCCCTTTGACTGTTTGGTTTTATTAGGGGAAATCAAAATGAAAGAAAACTTCAAGAACAGTGAGGATTCCCCACATCAAGTTAAGGAGATTATTGATGTTGTTGTTACAATTACAACACCATCATTTTCTGTTTCAACAATTTTTTTTAGAATTCTTGATGCAGGTCCAAACTCACCAGCCTAATCAAATATTTAAGTGTTATATCAATCCTTGAGTAAGTTATGTTTTGGTGATATATATAAATATCAATTATGTTTGCTTTCTTTCTTTCTTTTTTCCCTCTTCTTAAAAATACTTATACGTTGTTAGTCACATTAAAAAGCAAAAACAATTTTTGGTAATTTTTTGAAAATCTGATCAAAAATTCCTTTTAAAAAAAAAAAAAAAAAAATTATTATTATTTTGATATAAAGCAATGAAAATGCGAGTAATTATGTAACTACCAACTGAATTTTCGGTTTAAAATCCAATTTCTAAGATCATTTTTCAAGTTAAAACGGAAGTTAAACAGCCTAAAATAAACTTTTTCTTTCACATCTTTATTTTTATAATATATTTTTTTAGTGGAAATCCTTATTGAATTGAACATTAAAGTTTACAAGTATTGTTTAGTAAGTAATCTGCAATTTAAAATACACAGTTGTTTTTCCTTTGGATTTCAACTAGTGTCAGAAGATTTGAGTATCTGGAATTTAAGAAAAAAAGGAAAAGATAAATAATGCAAAACTTAGAAGCTTAACATTTGCCAATAAGAATATTACTGCTTGTACATCCAAATACTCAATGATCAAAAGGTCACGAGTTCGAATTTAATTTCTATTCTAATTAGGCTAAATTATATAAAATGCCTCTATAATATGGTGTTTGTGTCAAAAATGTTCCCAAACTTTGAAAAGTTTCAAAATTGCCCCTGAACTTTAACAAAAGTTTTAAAAATGCCCTTACCGTTAAAGTTGG
>JBBMKA010006403.1:0-10310 GCA_037833695.1 Sechiopsis laciniata | reverse complement strand
TTGATATTTTGATTATCTTGAATTTATTTAGCAAAATTTGTGAAAAACCCTATTCACCCCCCTCTAGGGTTGTCATATCGATCCAACAATTGACTCTATATGTTAGGATCTCACAATTGTCCCACATTGAAAAAGTAGAGAATCCAGCAAGCATTTATAAGAGATATGTGAGTTACTCCTCTCATTACCAATTGGTTTTGAAGTGGAACCCCATATTATCTAATATGGTATCATAGTCCATTAAGCCCAAATGGGCATTTGGTCTAACAAAAATGAAATTGAGATCTGATTCAAGATTGGTAGTCCAAAAGAGAATCCATCTTGAGGGAGCATGTTAGGATCCCACAATTGTCCCACATTGGAAAAGTGGAATCCAACAAGCATTTATAAGAGATATGAGCTACTTCCCTCATTGCCAATTGGTTTTAAGGTGGAACCTCATATTATCTAATACTATTAATTTCCTAGTGATGAATCAATCATTTTTTGTTTTTGGCTTCAATCAATTTTTTGTTTGGACTTCTACCACACATACGTTTCATTGTTGCTATACACAATTTCTTTCACACACATGCTATACTCAATTTCGCTACAGTTTTCTTAAATCGTTTAAAAAACAACATCACACTTTTCATGACTTTAACCCGCGTTTCAAATCGATATATTTTTATACTTAAACTCAGGTTACGTTACTTATTTTGTTTCCTCTATTTCAAGCGATTGCATGTTGATACCAAGTTTGTACTGAGTTCATTGCTTCTCTATTTCAATCGATTTTATTCTATCAGTAAGTACTTGCTACATGTTAGGTATCTTTCATGTTGTATCGATTTCAAGCTTCAATCATTATGTTTTATGTTTCAAGTTCAATCACTAAGTTTATACTAATGTTATGGATACTATGTCTTAATGAATTTTAGGTATCTTGCATGTTTCAAGTTCAATCATTATGTCTACTAATTAACTTATAAATTGATGAAGTTAATAAAATGTAACTATGACTTTATGAATTATGTCTTTAAGTTCAATCACTATGTCTACTGATTGGCTAATAATCTGTAACTATATTAATCACCATGTAACTATGTCCTTAAACATACAATGTTTTTATGAATTTTAAGTATCTTGCATGTTTTAAGTTCAATCAATATGTCTACCGATTGATCGATAATCTATAACTATGTTTCAAGTACAATAACTATGTAACTATGTCGTTATGCATACATGTTTTTTTATGAATTTTAGGTATCTTGCATGTTTTAAGTTCAATCACTATGTCTTTAATCAGTATGTTTATATTCATGTTTCATATTTCAAGTTCAATCACTATGTAACTATGTCTTCAAGCATAGTATGTATTTATAAATTTTTGGTATTTTTAGTAACGGCCCACATTTTTTGATAGACCCTCTAGGTTCGGTTATTGTCTTTCTTAGGTTTCTCAGTGGAGGTTCTAGTTAGTTTTTGCCTTGGAGATATTTTGTTAATTTTACCTTAGGGATTGTTTTGCAATTATTAATTGTTGTTGGGTTATTTTTGTCATTTGCAGGATTCTTGGGGTGTTTGGGAAAATAAGATAGTTGAAATTGTGGTATGAATTTCATTTTATTTAGGTTATTAAAATAAAGACAATAAGAAGTGAAGCATTAAAGTGGAGATTGTGTTTTGAGTGTTTTTCTAAAATAGAAAAGAGAAAGGCTGGAAATTGGATTTAAAAGCTAAGGGACCATTTAGGTTGATTTAAAATAAAGAGAAAAAAAAGAAAAAACAAGCCAATCCCTAGTTCTAACCTAAAAGAACCTAAGCCTAACCTAGCTACCTACCCCTAAGGAGACCCTACTGCCACCCCTGTTCTCCCATCGTCGCCGACCACAGTTTGCAGCTTGCCGTCGCCATCCCGTGCATCCCCCTGCCAGTTGTCGTGTCCATCCGCGTGCAGAGAACCTAGCGTCGCAGCTTCTTCTACTCAACAACCCACCTTCGCAGCCATAGCGCCTCTACGCTCGCAAGATTTGCCTCGCCCAGCCGTGGCTTTGCTTCGGCTAAACAGCCTCCAGCGCCATAGATCCTCACCGACGTCCCAGTTACTCCAACTGCACGCCTGCGTAGCAGCCACGCCCAGCAATTCTGCTCCTCGCGTGTTATGCCTTGCCTCAACCCTGTTAGACCGAGCCCCTGCCACGTGTGGCAGGGGCCACGCCCAACAATTCTGCTCCTCGCGTGTTATGCCTTGCCATAACCCTGTTAGACCGAGCCCCTGCCATAGCCCAGATGCAATCCTCTGCCGTGCCGTGTCTTGCCCGCTTTGACAGCTCCTTGCGCCGCCCTTATAGAGCTGAACTAGTTTTGTTTGGAGCTCGAGCAAGTTGTATCTTAAGCCCTACTGTTTGTTTTACTATTTTGTGTTTTGGAGGTTTATTGAAGTCTTCATTAGGTTGAGCCAACTGGTTTGGCTGTTTGATTAACTGCAGCTCAAGGAGCATTTTTGGGTAAGTTCTCTTTCGGGCTTGTGGGTCTTGGAGTTTGATAGTATTAATGAAATTGGTATTAAGTGGCTGATTTAAATATATCGTGTTAGGTTGGTTGCTTATGCCAAGTTTTCTGTTGGAGTTCAAAAGAGTGCATTCAATATCTTCAAATCAGGTAAGGACTTCATGCTCGGGTTGTGTGAAGCCTACACATGGTTGGTTTTAATATGCTGGTGAAACATATGTGATGACTATGTGTATGTGATATGTATTGTATGTTTGATTCTCTGTTGTCCTGTAATAATGGTGTTTCGAGATTATGGGATCCCGAAGTGCCACTTCGTATGCTTGCTTTGCTTGTTTGTTCTGTGTGCCTTATGCTTTGGGATTATGAGGTCCCGGGGTGCTATTTTGTATGTTCATTATAATTTTATTTCTTGTAAGCATGCTAGGATTATGGGATCTTAGCATGTTCTTATTCTTGTTGTTTGTTCTTTGGATCTCTTGGTATGTGGGTGTGCTAGCTTGTGATGACATATGTTGGTGAATAGCTAGTCTTAGTTATGTGACGTATAGTATCCTGCTAGGAGACTGAATGAGAATAATTAAGCATGTTTGGTGATCTGTTAGTCTAAGCTATTAAGCACATGTAGTAGAACTTATTAGTTTTCATCATCTAAAGGTTGTAGAGGATACGATGTATTGTTGTTCTCACTGGTCGGGACCATTGAGAATTGATTTCCACCCCCAATAGCCTGGGATATGATGTAACATGTCGCCCTGACGATGCCTAGTTTGTAGCCCTTTTAGGCAGGTCCTGTTCATAGTGTACACCTGATATGAGAGGGTCTTAGCTTAGGGCGAAAAGTGTGAGCATGCTGACTTGGATCGTTGGTGAGGACCTCCAAGACTGTGACTCAGTGGACACCTTTCCTTATAGAGTTAGGTATGTGGACCAAGAAGAGGTCAGTTTGTGTAGGCCTACACGGGACAGGTTTGCAGCACCATGCGGTGTATGCGTACATGCACCGAGTGTTAGGTAGATGGCTCACCTGGATCAGTGAAGTTAGTACACTAGTAGTGATAAGTTAATTGAGCTAGAGAGTCATGTAACGAACTTCATGACCTGACATATTCTTATGTTTAGGTGAGTGTTTTAAGGGCCTCACTATAGAGTCATGTAACGAACTTCATAACCAGTTATTGAGCTAAGTTTAGTCTAGTTATAAATATGCATGTGCTAGCATGTTGAATTCATACTTAGTGCATTGTACCCCTGTTGGGGAGTTCTTACTGAGTATTATTTTATGCTCACTGTAATCGAGGACGACATCGGGACAGTTAGCTAGGAGATGCTAAAGAGATCATGGGTGGATCTTGCTACATTTATTTACATAGTTGATAGGATAATATTTGTTTCCTTCTGTTTAGTAGCATGTTGCCAAACTGATTTGTTAACTGATGGGCATGGATGCCTTTTGTTGTATTCAATTTATTTAAATTTGTTGTGGAACTACCTTGGCCAAGGTCTTTTTATCTATTATTTGAATTAAATGCAACATAAGTAGTTATTTTTGGATTTGACTTTTAAATTTAAAAATGCATGATTTGTATCTGTATTTTGAGTCAGCATGTGGTAAGAATGTAGTTAGAAATTACAGGTCCTTAAATTTTTCATGTTTATGTTCAATCACTATTCAACTTAAAAAATTGATTGACTTCTATCACTTAAAAAAACTTTTTGACTTCTATAAGTTGAATTAATTGGTTTCTTTTAGTTGAACTAACTAACTTCTATTAAGTTTCTAAGTGATAGAAATTGACTTCTATCAGTTAAATTGTTTGACTTCTTCCATCAGTTAAACAATTTAACTGATTGACTTCTATCACTTAACAAACGGATTAACTTCTATAAGTAGAATTCATAGAATTCAATCTAAATTGATTTAGATGTTGATTTCAATTTCATGCAAGTTTCAAATTAATTTCTAATGTAATTTTAAATACTGCAATTTTAATGACTTGAATCTCAGATTTGGTAGAATTTTTTTTTAAAAAAAAATTCTGGCGAATTTCACTATAATCACTCAATCGCAAATTGCTGAATCGCAGCAGATCCAAAAATCACATAAGACCAAATTATTTCATTTGTGGAAGTAAAAAGGAACGGGTCGGCTATAAATACCAAAAAGTCCATGCGATGCCCACTTGTTGGAGTTAAATTATTTTTTTGTTTTGAACTAATTTAATCAATTTTTTATTTGAGTCTATTTCAATTAGTTTGGTTTTCTATATTTCAATCGATTGCATGTTGATTCAATTGGTTACTGACTAAAGATAATCAATTAAATCATTGAAGTTGAAGAAGAGAATGAAGAAAATTGAAGATAATGATAAAATGTAATTGTTCACAATAATAGAAGTTACTAAATGAAGGCAATCTATGATAGAGATTGAAGTCAATCTCATTCGCTCTCTAATTTGAATCGGAGGTTAGGGAGGAAGCAATTGAAAAAGGATGATTCTCAAGAAGTTTGATGATTGAATCGGAAAAACTTGACAATTAAAAAAATTAATTTCATGTAGTTAAAAATAATAATTTATCCAACAAAGGCTTGACAATTTAATTTCATGGGGTTGAAAAATAAATGACTAATAGACAATATTAAAATTTTAAAAAAAATACAATTTGAAAAATTACTAAAGGAAATTAAGAAAAAAAAACAATGAAATTGTGCTATTAAAAAAAAAAAGAATGCAAATGAGGCACAGTTGAAGAGGTGGATGATAAATTATCATGAAGAGTTTTGAAATTTAAAATTTTAAACAATTCATTTTTAGTAAAACATGGCAAAAAAATAGTGGGTTTCTAGGTGGTTACAGATTTTAATTTCTTAAAAAAAAAAAAAATTAATAAATAAAAAATAAAAAATAAAAAAAAAATTGCATCTGCAAGGTTATTTATGTGGACGGCAAATAATTGTAATAGACACTATAAAAATAGTTGTCTAAGGTAAATTCCCAAATTAAAAGGCATTAAACTATTTTTCAAATGTAGGAGACAAAATTGCAATCTATTATAAAAAATCAACTTATTATACAAAGCCAATCCTAAAAGTCAAGAAACTAATGTAGACAATTTTTTGTTCCTTTGTCATCAATTTTATAATCACAACGAAGAAAAATAAAAAAGAAGAAGTTTGCTTCTTGGGCCTACTTCATCGCCGAAATTTTCGACCTTTTTAGATTAAAAAAAAAGAAATTAAAGAGTGTAATTCTAATTTTTAATCAAAGAGATGTTGCTGTAAGAAAAAAATATTTTCTTCAGTCCACAAACTTTCTAATGATGAGTCAACTCCGTCAGCTCCTTCCCACCATCCCGAGCCGAATCCATCATCCCAACCCGACCCATCCATGACGGTCAAATCTGACGTGTCGGAAGAAGTTGTCTCGGCATGGATGTTATTGTCGTTAGGGTTTGCCGACATGGATTCAGAAATTGTGAAAGTTGACATGGAGGTTTGAGTACACGGTGGTAGCAACGACGGTGACTGGCCGGAACTGGCTGTGATTCGCTCGATCAAGCGAGGGATCCAAACGTGTCTCATGGCATCTCGAAAGCGTTGACTATTGACTTCACAATTGAGTTGTTTTGCTTGCTTTTGAACTCGAGTTCTCCAATAATTTTTTATCTCGTTGTCGGTTCTTCCGGGTAGAAATTGAGCTATTTTTGACCACCTAAATAAACAAACCCAACAAAAAAAAAAACCATCAATACTTTTGGTATCACCATTAACTTGAGTTTAACATGTATGCATTCTATGGTTCGTCATACTTATTTTTTCAATTAAATTTTTATAATTTAAAACCTTTCAAATTTAGTCACTTAGGCCCTGTTAATATAAATGGAGGGTTTGGTTATCATCACACAACTTCATGAAACTAATAACGGAGGGTTTGGTTATCATCACACAACTTCATGAAATTAATAACTAACATGTATCTCAAATATCGTTTATTATAATTCTTGTTATAATTTGGCTACCCTACATTCAAAAGGCTAATACCACGTACCAGTGCTTTGGATTATAACTTTTCGAGTAATACAAACATCAAAGAATAAAAAAAAAAAAAATTGAAAACATTAGAGACTAAAACATATAGTATGCAATAATAATCGGAAAAACTTACCGATTGCCCCAGCGAGAATGGAGTTCAAGAATAAGAAGCTGTTCATGAAGAGTAATATTTCCCCGGCGAACATTCGGCCGGAGATAATTCAACCACCTCAATCTACAGCTCTTCCCCGTTCTCTTCAACCCTAAAACCAAAACAAACAAACAAAAAACCCATTAAACCAAACCATGCCAAAAACTAAAACCCGATAAGCTAATCGCGAATCGATGCCAAATCCATACCGGTGGACTGAGCAACAGAGTTCCAATGGCCTTCCCCGTGTAAACTGACATATCCAAAAAGCAGAGAATCTTCCTCCGGCGTCCATGGCCCTTTCTTGACATCCGCCATTAACAACCCTTTAGAGAGCTATGTCTGTAAATGGGAATCAAAAAGCAGAAGAAAAAGAAGATAAAAATATTTTTTTTCCTCGGTGGTTCTTTTGGGGAGAAATGAAATGATATTTATATAGGGGAAGTCTTAAAGAACGTGTTTTTTTCGCAAGTTGAACATGGTTTTTATGAAATATATATAAAATTTAATAAAATGAAAAAGTGGGTTTTATTTTGTTCATTAGAGAAAAAGAGGGTATGTGACTAAAATGAGTAAAATTAGAGTCAAAGTTTTGGGCATTTAAAAAAAGGAAAAGTTTGGGTGTTGTTTTATTGGAGTTGACTTTGACTTGTTCTACTAAAATTTTAGAACTCAAAATACATACATTTAAACACACGCATTAAATCCTTAAACAAACAGAGATCCGGTGGCTTTTCCGATACCGACATTCTTTATTTATTCTTTATTATTTTATTTTTTTAAATGAAGAAAATGGAATTATACATGCCATACTCTGATGTAGTGCTTGTGGTCAAACAAGTGGAGAAGAAGCGTGTTAACAAGTCTAAAGTTAGAGTATAAATTTTTTTTATTAGACTTAATTTTATTACAGTCATGATTTTAATGAGAGGTATTCAAAAAATCTGAAAATCCAAATAATTCGACTAATACAAATTAATTCAACAGATTTGATTTCATTATCATCTTATTTGAGTTGAATTGAGTTAAGTGGATTGATTCTTTGAATTCTAGCTAATTAACCCAAATTAATTATTAATTTTAAATTTTCATAAGTTAGAGTATTAATTTGGGTTTCGTATTTTTTTTTACTTTTTAATTGTTTTTTCAATTTTCCCTCTTCACATCACTCACTCTATCGCAAACTTCTTCTCTTTGGATTCGTAAAGCACGAGCAAAAATTGCTTCTTGGCTCAGCAGTTCTTGCAACTGCTATTTTTCAATTCTCAATCTCTGACCTTCGCCGCATATCTCCCCCATGGTTGCTTTCTTACTCCTATATAATACCATTCCTTAACATTGTTGGTGCTGGCCTTGACGGCGATCACCTTGTCCCTCGATGCAATTAATTTGGATTGAAGAAATGAAGAAATTAAATTGGTCAAACGAATTTGTCTCCATTTGATTGACGAGGAAATGGGTTTATAAGGATGTCTAATAGGGGTAAATTGTCTAAAGGGGTCCATTTGACAAACCATTTGTCAAAATGGATCTCTTCCTAAATTATTTTTCAAAATAGGTTGTGGCGACCCCACAATGATTGAAAATGGTCAAACCATTTTGTCCTATGCGATGACGTCTCTCGAAGAGACGCCAGAAGTGAATTTTGTTTCTTCAGTCTCTTCGAAAGACGCCACATAACCCCCTTATTTTTTGACGTCAGTTACTTAACAATATAAAAATTAATATTTCTTTTTTAAAACTCATAATTATATAATCATTATTAAGTTAAAATTGTATATATTTATTTATATATTTTTTTGAATACCAATCACATCAATTAACTTCCACCTACCAATCAATTAATTTCTACCTTCTAATCATTAATAGTTAGGGTGTGTTTGTTTTTAGTAGAAGATAGTGGAGTGGAGTAGAGTGGAAGGATTAATGGTAGTTAGTAGTTGTTAACTACTCGTTTGGAGATTGATGTTTAGAGTGGTAAGAGTAATTAACTACTTGTTTGTTCATAGGTGTTAAGAGTGATAGGAGTAATAAACTACTCGTTTGGAGATTGGAGTTTATAATGATTGAGTGGTTAATTACTCGTTTGGAGTTTGGTGTTGAAGAGTGGTAGAAGTAATCATTAACAACCAATATTTATGCCATATACATATATATACATATACATATACATACATATACATATACATACATATACATATACATACATATACATATATACATACATATACATATATACATACATATACATATATATATACATATATATATATATATATATATTAAATCAACAAAAAATGAATCTGATTATTTATTAAATTTATTTCTTATTCAATATTCTAATTTGGAAAACACGAGATCCAGAAGTGGTAGAAACCACAATGAAGAAAAAAAGTTGGGTTCTGTTTGGCATGAACTTTTCTAATTTTACATCCTATCAATATTTTCTATTTTAAACAAGAAATTTAATTAGAAATTAGAATATAACATAACAGCAAGATATTTCATTGATACCACAAAAGTTACAGTACAATAGTTTAGTACAATAGTTTAGATAAGCAATTTTTTAATACAACAAAAGGATAGAATCGTGCAGTTTAGATAAGCAGTTTTTAATACAACAAAATGATATAGTAGTGCAGTTTAGATAGGCAGTCTTCCAAAAACAAGTTCATCCAAATCCAAGAAAAAGATGCGAGCACTGCACTGTAGATAATGCAGTGTTCCAAAATACTATAATAGGAGGTAATGAAGTCATCCCCTAGCCGTAACACTGATGATAATATCCATGCAATGATCCTCAATACAATCTGGATCCATTCGGAGAAAGTATTTCATCTTACCTATGTCAGTACAGATTTCATTAGCAATAACACGTTTCTGTGCAGGGGTGAAGTTAGGCATTGCCCTCACCCGCCTAATGACTTCTTCACACTTTTCTTCTACCTTTTCTTCTTTACTTTGCACATACTTAACCATCTCACTCATACGAGCATCATGCAACTGTATGGCCTCATGCATAATTGCAGCGTACTTATTTTTTTCTGGCTTCTTGAGCTTTCCTCTACTTAATCGTGTTTGGGTCCTATAAGCACTTGCCTGCACAAGGGGGGTGTCATGCATGTCATCATTCATCGATCCACCAACAAGAAAATCTTCAGTAAATGGTTCTGGTACGATGTCATCTTCATACTCCAAATCAACTTGATCATCAATAGGCGTCTCCATCCCAGCTATTCTTGCTGCTACCGTACTTAGTCTCGAAGAGATTGGATCATGTTGCACTCGACCTGCAGCTCTATCACATCCAAACACAATTTCAAGGTCGCGTAATTGTGGAAACAGTTTATTCCAATGACCTTTTGCATTGGGATGACCCTGCAGAAGAATAAAATAATAATTTTAGTATCATTGAAACATTATTACATTCAAAATAAAGATGAAAAAAATATAGATAACAATACCTTCACCCAACCATCAAATATCTCTTTATCAACATAACACATTGTCTAGCGTCGTTCATTTCGAATCCACTTCCTTGAACCCCTAGCATCTCCTTAATAGCACAATATTGTTTTTTAAGAGTCTTAACCTTACATTCAACACTGTACTTTTCAATTGTGGTGTCTGGTT
>JBBMKA010006402.1:0-10311 GCA_037833695.1 Sechiopsis laciniata | reverse complement strand
CAAACATAATTAATATCTAAGCAGCTCACTAACTAGGCAACCAACTCACAAGGCTTGGAACAAGGAATTACCCAAAACTGAGAAAAAAAGGCTCAACTGCACGGCCTCGGCAAAGAGGAAGGCGGCAGGGCGATGGACTGTATGGCAGCGAGGCTAGGCAAGACGCGCACGGGCACTGGGCTACGCGGTAATGAGCGTTGATGCGCGGGCTCGGTGGATTTGTGCCAGTGAGCGGCAGCAAGGCTGTTTCGCTGCAGCGGGACGTGCAGCGATGGCAAGGCGACACAGCTGGCTGTACGAGATCTCGGGTGAAGCATTTACATGCGAGAAGGGGATCCAGCACGTGCGTGCTACGACGGGCGAGCTAAGGGCTGCGGCTAGGGCTGTGCAGCGAAGTCGTGGGCGAAGGCGATTGAGGCTGTGCGGTCGCTGGGCTGCGTCTGGCTCGGCACTGAGGCATGCGCCCTTGCGGGTGTGAATGGGATGACGTGAGGGCGAGCAGGTTACGAAGGCGTGCGGTTGGCTCGGCGAACGCGACGGGGTTTCGGCGAAGGGGAAAGGGAAATGGTGATTTTGGCGATTGGGAGAAAAATAGAGAAAGAGAGAAAAGTGAATTTAGAGAAGCGTCTAGGTATTTATAGTGTCAAAAAAAAAGAGAAAGGCTCCACGGGATTGTGACACGTGTCCTCATGAGGGTTCCGGCTTCGAGTCCTGGATAAGTCACCTTTTTCTTTCTTTTTCCCCTTTTAACCAAAAGAGTCTCCAAACTCCTCAAACAGCAACCCTAGCTCCAGAAACTTGAACCCGAAGGAAAACTCGAACTCAGCAAAAATAGAAAGGTCTCGAAATCTTGGATAATTACGAAACTACCCCTGAAGGAAAAATTACCAAAATGCCCCTAACGGCTCAAACTGCCCTAACGGCCCAACCGAACAACCGAATCAACAACCGAGCATACCTGGGGAACCAGAATGGAAAACTGGGCCATTACAGGATTAGCTCGAACAAGCAAACGGGCGAGATCTCGGCATTGTGCATTCGTGGACTCAACTGCAATTCGAACAAGGGCGACAGATCTTGACATTAGGCCACGGAATACCAACGGAGAATGAGAAGGGCTCAGTGAAATGTACCAGAGGCGAACAGGCTGGCTGGCGATCGCAGACGAAGGGGATTCGGTGAGCTATGAGGTGGAAGGCTCGATCTGGGCGAGGCAATGCTGCGACGTGGCTGGCGATCCCGTGGCTGCGATCGCTGATGCGTGCAGCTGGATCTATGCGGCTCGATGAAAAATAATGATAAGGAGCTGCGATGGTGATCCGATGTGAAGGCTGCTCGGCAGTGAGGAGATCGGCGAAGAATTAGTGATGGACTGGGTAATCTGGTGTTCTCGCCGGAACGGGGAGGAGGAATGAAAAAGGAAGAATTTGGCGAGAGAGAATTCTCAAATGGAGAAGAGAGGAAAGCGGCTAGGGTCTTAGGATTTGGAGAAAGAGGGGTTTATATAGAGTCTTTGGAGATCCTGGCTTCGAGTCTTGGCGAAGGAACAATAAATAACTATTTCTCCCATTTTTCTCTTTTTAACCAAAAGGACCTCCAAGCTTCCCAAAAAGCAACTCAAACCCTGGAAACCCGAAATCGAAGCAATAACCCTAACTCAGCAAAAGAAAGAAACAGCCCCGGACCCTGAAGGCAAAATTACAAAAATGCCCTTAAAGGCTCAAACTGCCCTAAATACCCAACTGAACAACCAAAATACAACCGAACATGTCTGGAGAGTCGAAATAGAAAATTGGGCCATTACAATATTCCCTCATTTTAAGACTTTCGTCCTTGAAAGTCCTAAGACTGGAACAACTCCAGATAATGCGTCCTCATCTCGTCCTCTAACTTCCAAGTCGCTTTTTCTGCCCTCTGATTTCTCCACTGAACCTTAACCAAATTGATCTCCCGGTTACGCAAAGTCTTGCGATCCTGGGCTAGAATCTGCACTAGCTTCTCCTCGAAGCTCAAATCCTCGTTTAGCTCTAACCGCTCAAAGTCAACTACATGCAAAGGATCTGCCACATACTGTCTTAACATAGAAACGTGAAAGACGTTATGCACTGTTGCCAAAGATGGGGGCAAGGCCAAACGATAAGCCACTGGACCGATCTGCTCAAGGATCTCAAAAGGCCCAACAAACCTGGGACTTAAATTACCCCGCTTACCAAACCTCAAAACTCTGCGCATCGGTGCCACTTTCAAAAATACATGCTGGCCCACCTCGAACTCTAAGTCTCGGTGCCGAACATCGGCGTAACTTTTCTGCCTACTCTGAGCTGTCAACATACGAGCTCTAATCTTCTGCACTACATCGTTAGTCATCTGTAACAACTCGGGACCCAAAACGTATCTGTCACTAACCTCTTCCCAGAATATTAGATATCTACACCGCTTACCATACAAGGCCTCAAACGGGGCCATCTGAATCGCCGACTAATAGCTGTTATTGTAAGCGAACTCCATCAGATACAAGTACTGATCCCAACTGCCTGGGAAGTCTAAAACACAGGCTCACAACATAACCTCGAGAATCTGGTTCACCCTCTCTGTCTGACCATCTGTCTGAGGGTAGAAAGCAGTACTGAAGCTGTACTTGGTTCCCAAACCCTTCTAGAGTGCTCTCAAGAAGCGAAAAGTGAACCGAGAATCATGATCCAAAACGATCCTCGCTGGCACACCATGGTACCGAACTATTTGCTCCAAGAACAATTATGTCCACTGATCCACGGTATAGTTGACTCTACCGAGGATGAAGTGTTCACTCTTAGTCATCCTATCCACAACAACTCAGATCTGAGTAAACCCTCTCGACATCCTCGGCAACCCAGAAATAAAGTCCATTGAAGTCTCTTCCCATTTCCACTGTGGCACACTAACGGCTGCAACGAACCTGCTGGTTTTTGTTTGGGAGCCTTCATTTGCTGACAAGTGAGACACCGGCTAACGAACTCTGCAATGTCTTGTTTCATACCCATCCACCAGAACGTCTGCTTGAGATCCTGATACATCTTGGTACCTCCTAGGTGCCAAGTAAATGGGGAGCTATGAGCCTCAGTAAGTAACTCGGCTCGCAGCCCGGTGTCAGCTGGAACACACAACCGACCTCTATACCTCAAACCTCCGTCTGGTGCTAAAACGAAGTCAAAATCTCAATCCTCCTGAACTCTCTCAATCAACCTGTTAAACTTGGGATCACTCAGCTGGCCATCAATGATCCTCTACTTAATCGATGGCTGAACTATCAACTGGGCTACCCTGGCGGTAACCTCCTCCAACAACACTTCCATACCGACTCGCTCGAACTCTTTCCTAAATGAATCTGAGAACTCAACAAAGCTGTGGAGTGCGACGTCTTTCTACTCAGAGCATCAACCACAACATTGGCCTTTCTCGGGTGGTACAATATCTCACAGTCGTAGTCTTTAACCAACTCGAGCCACCTCCTTTGTCTCATGTTTAACTCCTTCTGAGTGAATAAGTACTTAAGGCTCTGGTGATCTGTAAACATCTGAATCTTCTCACCATACAAGTAGTGCCTCCAAATCTTTAAAGTAAAACCAACAGCTGCCAACTCCATGTCATGAGTCGGGTAGTTTTTCTCGTAAGGCTTTAACTGTCGAGAAGCATAGGCAATCACCTTGCCATACTGCATCAAAACAAGACCCAATCTAAACTTAGAAGCATCACTATACACTATAAAGCCACTTGTTCCCTCGGGAATGGACAACACAGGGGCGGACATCAAACTGTGCTTCAACAAAGTAAAACTCTCTTCGCAACTGGAGTCTCAAACAAAGTCAACACCCTTTCTAGTCAATCTAGTCAGGGGTGTTGCTTTAGCGGAAAAGTCCTTAACGAATCTCCTGTAATAATCTGTCAAACCTAGAAAGCTACAAATTTCTGCGACCGTAGTCGGTCTGGCCCACGAACTCACTGCCTCAATCTTGGCGGCGTCCACTACAATGTCATCTTTAGAAACAACATGTCCAAGGAAAGCCCTTGCTATAACCAGAAATCACACTTGGAGAACTTAGCAAACAACTGGTTTTCTCTCAAAGCTGTCAATACTTGTCTCAGGTGTGAAGCATGGTCCTCCCTAGTCTTAGAGTAAATCAAGATATCGTCTATGAACACAATGAAAAAGCTATCCAAGAATGCCTTGAACACCCTGTCCATCATGTCCATAAACGCTGCTGGGGCATTGATCAGCCCAAAGGACATGACCACAAACTCATAATGACCATACCTTGACCTAAACGCTATCTTAGGGATATCAGCCTCTCGAATCCTCAACTGATGGTACCCGAATCTCAAATCAATCTTGGAAAACACTGAAGCACCCTAAAGCTGATAAAAAAAGTCAGCTATATGCGGTAGAGGATACTTGTTCTTTACAGTGACTTTATTTAGCTCTCGGTAATCTATACATAGGTGCGATCCGTCCTTTTTCTTTACAAACAAAATAGGTGCTCCCCACGGGGACACACTCAAGCAGATGAATCCTCGGTCAAGCATCTCTTGCAACTGTACTTTGATTTCTCGTAACTCAGCTGGCGCCATCCGATACGGAGCTTTAGAGATAGGGAGAATCCCTGGCTCAAGCTCAATGGTAAAGTCCACCTTTCTCTGCAAGGGTAAACTCGATAACTCCTTAGGGAAGACATCTGCAAACTCCTGTACTACTGGTACCTGATCAACAGACAACGAGGTACTGCTTTCACCTATTAACTTTGCCAAATAGCCCCAAGCTCCTCGAGCTAACAAACGACGGGCTTTCACTACTGAAATCATCGGTAGACACACTCCATTCTGGACACCCCGAAACTTGAAGCTCTGTTTCTTGGGCGGTTTAAACATGACTTCCTTCTGACGGCAATCTATCATTGCGTGGTTCTCAGCTAACCAATCCATACCAAGGATAACGTCAAAACTGCTCATAGGAAGGACTATGAGGGTAGCTACTAAAAGCTCTTCTGATATCTGTATTCGACCACTCTTAACTTTCTCGCTAGCTAACATACTTACTCCCAAAGGAGTTGCAACGCACAGCTCAAACCCTAAAGGTTCAAGTTCCAAACAAGCTTGTCTAATAAATGAATCAGATGCAAATGAGTGGGTTGAGCCCGAATCAAACAACACAAATGTATAGTGATCTAAGACAAGCAGTGTACCTGCAACTGTGGCATCAGTATGCTCTACCTCCTGGCGAGTCATAGCAAATACTCGACCCTGCTGCTGAGCCGGCCTTGCAACTGCTCTGTCCTGAAGGCAAAATCTGGCCAAGTGCCCTTCCTTACCACACCTGTAGCAAGCTCGGGGTGAAGCTCCACAAACTCCAAAATGAAACTTGCCACATCTGTTACACTGGGATGCTGCCTAACTCCGCCCTGCTGGCGGTCCTGCTGTCGATGCTGATCTCTGCCCCAAAAATGGCCCTGGCAGCGCTGCTGCTTTCCACCCGAATGGGAACCACTAGAAGACTTAAACTTTAGCTTCTGACCAGAATATGACTGAACGGTCTGTACAAGTGCATCAAAGGCTCGAACCGGTAGTACTTAGCATTATAATTGGTGGCCAAAGCTACAGTCCTGGCATACGACTCAGGAGTGAGTGCTCGAACATCTTGAGTAACCTCCTTTCTCAGCCCGCCAACAAACTTTTTAACCTTAAGCTTCTCTATGGCTATCAATTCAAGAGAAAAGTAATTGTACTGAGAAAACTTCTTCTCATATCCAGCTATGGAGTCAGTCCTCTGCTTCAGGTTTGAGAAAGCTTCTGCCATCTCCTGCTGGGCCTCTTCACTGATATACTTGGCTCAAAACTCAACTCTAAAGAATTCTCAGGTGGCTGGTGGAGACCCTGCTGGTCTGCCTCTATCTATGGAATCCCACCACCAAACTACTGTGTCAGTCAGCACATGGGCGGCACACCTCGGCCTCTGAACATCCAGACAGCTCATAACCCAGAAGATATACTTCATCCCGGCCAATCACTTCGCTGCTACCAGCGGGTTCTCAGAAGCATTAAACTCATTCGGCTTCCATTTACAGAAATCCTTGAGCCACTTACCATACTCGGCGGCTCCATCAACATTATCTGCCTCAACAATAGGCTCCTACACACCCGGACAGTTCACTGGGGTTGGGGCAACTGGGGGTGCCTGCTGAATCCGCTGCGTCAGCTAGGCTATCTGTGCCTAGGACTCCTCTCGCTGCGCTGCAAGATGCGCCTGGGTCTCAGCTCTCTGTTGAGCCAACAGACCGACCATCATCTCTCTCATGGCCGAAGTAAACTCTGCTCCAAGAGTCTCTCTCTGAGGCAAGGTATGCATGCCTAAAGACTCGGAAGCGGTGTCACTGATCTACAGTAATGTGAGGCCCTCAGCACTCATCCGTAGCAGCCTGAATACCACGACGCCTGAAACTAAGAACTGGCCAAGGCAGGCTTGCACCATTGGTAGGGTTCTGCTCTAACAGACTACAGACTAGGCTTATGCCGGTGTGGTAGCTACTCCACACCGGCTGCCAGGGGTAAGGAATCTATCCTCACAGCCTGACCGGTGGGGACATATACGTTGGTCCACTCTCAACCTCTAGATGATGACAACCCAAAAAGTTCTATCTAAGATTATTCAACCATGTTTCCTAACAATCAAACATGCTCAACAACATATAACCCTAGCATGGTACTACGAGCTTAAACAGGAATCAAAGCATGCTGGAAGAACAAACCTAGCATGGCACTAACATGTGGAAACAGGATCAATACATGCTAGCAGAACAGAACAACATACAATCCTATCCACTAACATGCTCGTAAACAATAAACATGCAGCAAGAACATAATCAATGCATATTTCACACGACCCACACAACCCCGGTAAGAAATCCTTACCTGGAAACAATCAGAACAACCAAACAAATAGAAAGTGCTCCTTGAGCTGTAGAACCAACGGATCTATCAATTAACAAATAACATGCATGAATTAAATGTTGCTATCTAAACAGCTCAGACTCTTAATCGACTAAACACAATCAAGGGTCGGAAAGGAGTTACCCAAAACTAAGAAGAACTGGCTCGACAGCGAGGCCTCGGCGAAGGGGAAGGCGAGCTCTCGACAAGGCAAGCTCTCGGTAAGGCTTACGGCGAAGAGACGGACGGCTGGCCGAATTGCAAGGCTCGATAAAGCAAATGAGGAACCGTGAGTCAGAGTGGACAAACGTTTCGCTGAGGCGAAAGGCTCGCTAGAGCAAAAACTGAAACGAATGCAGCATAATGGATCGGCTCGGACAAGCAGATGGGCGAGGTTTCAGCATTGTGAGTTCGCGGACTCGACTGCAATTCGAACAAGGGCGACAGATTTTGACATCAGGCCACGAAAAACCAACGAAGAACGAGAAGGGCTTGGCAAAATGTACCTGAGGTGAACAGGCTAGCTGGCGATCGCGGACGAAGGGGATCCGATGAGCTACGAGGTGGAAGGCTCGATCTGGGCGAGGCGATGCTGCGACGTGTCTTGTGATCGCGTGGCTGCGATCGCTAATGTATGTAGCTAGATTTGTGCAGCTCGATGAAAAATGGCGACAAGGAGCTGCGATGATGATCTGGCGTGAAGGCTGATTGACGATGAGGAGATCAGCGAAGAATTGGTGATGGACTGGGCGATCTGGTGTTCTAGACAGAATGGAGAGGAGGAAGGAAAAAGAAAGAATTTGGCGAGAGAGAATTCTCAAATAAAGAAGAGTGGAAAGCGGCTAGGGTTTTGGGATTTAGAGAAAGGTTTATATAGAGTCCATGGAGATCCCGGCTTCGAGTCCTGGCGAAGGAACAATAAATAACTATTTCTCCCATTTTTCTCTTTTTAACCAAAAAAACCCCCAAGCTTCCCAAAAAGTAACTCAAACCCTGGAAACTCGAAATCGTAGCAATAACCCTAACTCAGAAAAAGACAGAGATAGCCTCGGACCCTGAAGGCAAAATTACCAAAATTCCCTTAAAGGCTCAAACTGCCATAACAGCCCAACCGAACAATCGAAAAAACAACTGAACATACTTGGAGAATCAGAATAAAAAACTGGGCCGTTACAGTTTGTTTCTTTCCCCAATGGAGGGAAATACGTCTTGCTAGAGTAAGGTGTCCACACCCTTTTTAAGGGGTGCTTCGTTCTCCTTCCCAATCGATGTGTGATTCCCCTATGGGTTTCCACCCCCCTTAAAGGTCTAGCGTCCCGATGACCTGGCACACCGACCTAATGCATGGGTCTGATACCATCTGTAACAATTTTTATTTAAGAAATGTCTCAAATAACTATCAATTCAATTATAACTCCCCTTTAATTTATTAAATGACCACAAACTAATTATTATTTAATCTACGAAAACTTAGATTGTTACAATATTCCCCCCCTTATAAAACTTTCGTCCTTGAAAGTTGACTAAGGTCAAAACAACCCAAACGAAACACGAGCACACTTTGAAAACCCAACAATCACAATAAGAAACTGGCCACAAGACTTGAACTCAACTCCCAAAATACCAAAACTACAAACCTTGACGACAATTTACAGCCCATGATCATCACTAGTTCAGTTGTATCATAGATTAAACAGTCCCCCTATTTAGTAATTATAGCTATGATACCCTTCTTAAGGGTTGATCTCTTTTGTAACTATATGGGGGCTACTTTTCCCTTGTAATTTCATATCTATAATTTCATAAAGCTCCTTCATTCTGGGACCCTATTTTTGAAAGAATGGAGAAAAAGCTTCATAATTGGAAATATGCTTTTATCTCTAAAGGAGGGAGACATACTTTGATACAGGCTACTCTAGCTAGTATGCCAATTTACTATTTTTCCTTGTATCAAGTGCCCATTCTCATTGTTAATCGTTTTGAGAAGACACTAAGAGATTTATTTTGGGAGGGCTCTAAGGAAAAGGTGGATTACACAATGTGAGGAGGGAGATCACCCAACTCCTTAAATTAATGGGGGGTCTTGGTATTGGCAATTTTAAACAGAGGAACAATGCCTTATTAGCCAAGTGGATTTGGCAATTCCTTCATGAAAAATCTGCTTTATGGAGGAAGCTCAACGATGCGAATGGTTCATCTACTGGTGAAGATTGGCCAAGTCCTATTTCATCCACTAGGTACAAAGTCCCTTAGAGATTTATTTGCTTGATGTTAGATGTGATGCGCTCTTATACTTCTCAACAAGTTGGTAATGGGGCTTGCATTCGTTTCTGGAAGGACCCGTGGCTACCTTGAGGTGTGCTTAGTTCTACCTTTCTTGGCTTCTTCGGCTTTCATCTGATAGGGAGCTGGTGATAGCTGATGTGTGGGTTTAAGGATCTGGTGCCTGGAATTTAAGGTTGCGTCAGAATCTTAATGATTTTGAGGCTTTATAATGAGTTGTCCTCTCCATCCATCTGGATCGCATCAGATTGCAGAACTCTCTGGACTCAAGGATCTGGGACATTCATTCATCACATTGCCTTTCTATTAAGTCCCTTTTCTCAAAATTGATTGGAGATAATTCGTTTGTTTAGTCTCTTCTTTATTCGACTATTTGGAAGGATGTTTATCCAAAGAAGTTTAAAATATTTTTATGGGAACTCAATAGAGGTGTGGTCAGCACTGTCAATAGATTGCAACGTAGAATGCCTTACATGTCTATTAGTCTAAGCCGTTGTGTTCTGTGTTCCAGAGATTATGAATGTCAACCTCACTTGTTCATTCATTGCAGCTACACACATGGTTTTTGGCTTGAGTTTTTTAAGGCTTTTGGGTGGACTTTGGTCCTTCTAAATGATATTGATTCTTTTCTTCTCATATTCTTTGTTGGACATCCTTTCCATGGCTTGCAGAAATTGCTTTGGTTATCCGTTTGCATGGCATTCTTATGGATGATTTGGTGTGATCGAAATAATAGGATTTTTAAGGATGTTAGCAAGAGTCTGAATCATATGCTAGAATTAACAGATGCTCCGTAAGTTAAAGGGTGGTCCGTACCAGCTTCCTCCTTTTCTAGAACTTCCGCCTCTACCAGAAGATGACCACTGCGAAGCCGCCTCCGAAGAAGACTAAAATGGAAGCTCTCGTCTTTTAAAATTTCGTATGATTGCATGCCTACTTGGCACCTGTTTTAATTCTATCTTTTGTAAGCTCGCATGTTTAAGAAAATCTTCATTGTAATTACTATTTTGTTTCGCTTTGGCGAACTATTTCCAGATCTTTGCAACATTTCGTTAACTTTCTCTCTGTGCA